>DWMZ01003773.1:0-12363 GCA_018249855.1 Eueides tales michaeli | reverse complement strand
AAGTAAACATTTTTGTCAATGTCACACACAAGGCAGATTGGACTAACTGATTATTTTGGAAAAATATTCATTTTCTCACTTAGGTAGAATAATAAGTACATTTTTGTATCGCCTCACACATTAGCTTGCAATAGGCGGAAAATGAGCAACGGTACTTCGTTAGTTTTCACAGAACAAAGTGTTCTGCGTGCTATTATAATGAATAGAGATGTGGGAAATTAAAGAAAAATGTGATTCCTTTAAAAACTGTAGTTTATGAAATTGTTAGCTATATACTTAGTAGCATTAGACGTATTTAGTTATGTAATCTCTTTAAATAATCTGGTATTTCTAATTACTGCAAAGTTTTTGCAAGGGCGAGGTAAATTTCTTGTTAATTAATCTCAGCTTTTGTAAGATGTTGACAGAAAAAATCGCAATTAGAAATTTTCTTTAACTTCGACGTTGATTAGGTAAGAAGCTCCAACGGGTGCGCAAAAGTTAAACATTCTAGTTGATTGTACAAGATGTTACTTGTAATCTTTTGCAAATAATGTAAATGGATATTCTACGTCCAGCTCTTTTATAAGTCATATACTTAAATAATTTTGACTTTTCAATCATAGATCAATTTCAACTTACATATTTTTCTTAATATATATCTCTTTTATATTCAGAGGCTAGACAATTAGTTTTTTACGTATATTATACAAAGTTTAAATTTCATATTATTTGAAGTTAACTTAGTCATTTGCAATAGTACGATTTGACTATAGCAGAAATTCCGACATTTTAGATCTAGTTTCTTATATATTTTTAATACGTCTATAAACTGTAATGCAATATTTGAACAATATATAAAAAATATGATATTTCTATTAATTAAAAATACGAAACCTGTCGTGGCGCAAATTTACAAGCGTGTGACTAAACGAGAAAGTTTATGAGTATAATACCGAAATAAAGAAATAAAACATTTAATATTTTTACTATTTTTAAAGTGTTATTCCACGCTTGGGAAAGAAAAATACTAAATTTAAAAACGTATAAAAATAAAAAAAAAAATAAAATTTTTAAATTTAGTAACATTTAATATTTTGATTTCTTCGCTCTGGTAGCAAAAAAAGCGCGGCGTTAAGTTACCCAATTATACGTTAAATTCGGCAGAAAGTAGGGAATACAACGGAGTGTCTTAACATTACGTTCCCAAATTTACTTTGGGTACACTGCAATGTGCGCGATAAAGTTTTTTTTGTATTCCTGAGCGAAATACAGGATTTCGCTCAGGAATACGAGGTAAGCTTAAAAAACGTTTAACTATTTTATCATGTTTGTATATTTTGCTTACAGTATAATAAAACAAACAGAATCAAATAAAAAAAAATATTTAAAAATCGTATTTTCAAATTCGTAACATTGTAGGCAAAGGCAGGTAATTGGTACAGTTTAATTATCAACTTATTACCGATAATTGTTGACCTCTTTAAAGACACCCTTAATTAGACATGACAAAGAGTCAAAACAGGTTGCTCATTGAAATGTTAAATAATGTGAAAATTGCATCATTTTAGTTTAGCGACAAAAAAATCAGGCACTAACACAGACCAAATTATACTGAACAACACTTGTAATTACCTAGTCGGGTCGTAAGTTTTGTCACATTTTTATCGTGAAATAATTGAGACATGTTTATTCTTAGAATAATCATTTATATATCAAAAGAAACGTAATAAAACATGGATTCTTATTTTAATTACTGTTATTCAAAATGAGCTCCGCGATTTTGTACACAGGCCTTCAACCTGCGCGCCAGTCCTCTATAGCAGTACGCACGAGGTCCATGTCAATATCGGCAGCTGCTTTGATCAAATAGGCCTGGAAGACTGGAGGAGGACCAGTATTCGTGCCGGATGAAGTCAATTTTGCGCGCCGCTAGCCAGTCTTGCGTGCTTTTCGCTCTATGATCTGGTGCAGAATCTTGCCGGAATATCCAGGGTCTGTGATTGAACATTATGAGAAACTGGTTCCACAAGGTACGCGAGGACTGTATTTTGATACACAATCGCATTTGTTTTTACGCCTATCTCACAAAAATGTACCTCAGTTAAGCCTCAATATGAGATTTGGCGTCTTCACTGATGTGGGCGTACACCTAATCACTTTGTTTATTGTAGCTCTCTTCCACGGTAAATTTTTGTTCGTCCGAAAAGAGAATTTGACGATGCTTTTTTCCCGCGTACTGCTTCAACAAAACGTGGGATCTCTTCAGTCTCATGTCCCTTAAACGCGCACCTAAACGATGTCCTGTTTTTCTGCGATAAGCTCGTAGCCCTAGGTCTTCATTCAACACCCTTTTGACCGTGGTTCTGCTTAACTCCATTTGAAGGGCTAACAGTTTCTGCTTGAGTACGGGATTTCTTTGGATTCGCACCTTCATAGCTTTTATCACTGCTGGCGTCCTAACAAAGCGAATACGACCACTTCTTTTTCTATCTTCCAAACTTGAGTCCCTATTATACCGTTTGATGGTGCGATAAATGAATGTTTTGGTTAAATTCAATTTTTTTAATATATCAAAAATATAAGTTGGCTCTGAGTTGGCCACATCGATGTAGTGCGATAACCGCGACACGGTCTTCTTTAAGCGTCCACTCCATATTTAATAATACTTCAAATATGAAAAAATACACATTCTTATTTCCGCAAAAGATTCTAAATTCAAATTTAAGAAACATTTTTGTGGCCATTTTTGTGGCCATGACCTGAAATGTAAAGGTTTGTCGGTACTGACATTAAAAGAATTAACAATTTTACAGTGTAATTACTTTTATTTATAATATGTATACTGTACATAAGCTCATGTATGTATGTTAAAAATCAAAAGCAAATCATACAAAGAGAGATCTCATTTCAATTTTCCATTTATACCGTAGTTTGCAATTTTATTTGGTTGGTCTATAAGTACCCAATATAGGAAGAATTTCTGGAAAACCTTTTCGCTACCTACACTCCTACATGCCACATTTCAAATGTTTTCTATAAATCACTCACTCAAACGGTAACGGAAGTTGTAATAAATAATTAACACGTAAAAGCGATCTACTTTCGTTATATATTTATTTGGTTTTCTTTATAAACATACATGTAAAGTATAATTTTTATTACACTCCTCCCATTATGTTCATATTATAATTTTATGAATTGGAAATTAAGCTTTCAAAATTGTGTTCAAAAAGTTTGTCTGTATCAAATACTAAATGAATTCCTCATTATAATCTAAATATTTGATGACTTTATTCCACCATATTTCTTTGAGTCCACTTTGTGGTACGTAAATATCACAAATATGTAATTCCTGACTGTAAAAGCGCAATACTCTTTATTATTAGATTTGTCCTGAACCAATAAACGGATTTACATAAATGAGGTAACATTTAATTGATCTTGGCAGCTTAAGTTCTTAGATATATGACGTTAAATAAATATCAAACATATGACGTTAACAAATATAAAGAAGAAAAGATTTAAAGATTTAAAAGATTTCTATTTTAGGTAGAATATATACAACGTATCTATTGTACCTAAAATACAAACAAGGGTACAACATAGGTACAATATATACAACGTATATATTGTACCTAAAATAGATAAAGACGACGCAAGTCTTACTAACGTAATTCTTATATAGTTCATCACAGCTTATGTATAATTAGCAACTATATCGTTTCATGGTATTCTATAATTTAAATAATATTTTAGCCATAATTTAGGTACACGTATAGAACAATCTTGGATAAAACCATATTGCAGCAAACAGTCCAGCTAACAATCAGTTCACAAACGAACTTCTCATGTTTGCGGTGGCTTACTCGAGTGCAAATCCCAACATGCTCTCAATACTACTTGAACTTTGTAATTTAGTTCGGAGACTTTGATAATAATTATTGAACTGAAAAGGAAGCTTACTACTTATTAGGCTATTTGACATGTCTCATTTAAATTAAATTTTAATAATATTTACATTTCAGGCTTGTCATGGCGCAGCGGCACATACGTGCGACTGAAATATTTAATATTTTCATTTTCTCGCTCTGTTAACAAGGTTACAAGGTTAAGTTGCGCGGCGATGAGTTCTACTTCTGGGCACGGAATGTCTTAACACTAGGTTCCCAAGTTCCCTCGGCTCTGCCATATCCAGATCCAGTGTGAAGCTGAAAAAAATCTGCATAACTTAAAGTTATATTAATTCATAAAATATTATTTTAATTCATTCTTTTTTTCTTTTATAAATTACAGAACCACTATCTATAATTACATATTATAAAAATACTTTTCAAATCAAAATTGAGATATCTTTGATAAGATACTTAAATATAACAAAAATTATACCAATAACAATAAATATAATGATACTGACAAATTTCGCATTTAAATATAATATTGTAAAATTATAGTAAAGTTCCGTAGAGAGCGCTTACAGCGAATATACCTTAATTCCTGCTGCGACTGATTTAATTAATTCACTAATTAACTTTCTAGTCATGGTGCAGTAGCACAAGTCTGCATGTAAACGGGACATGTTGTGGGTTCAATTCTCAATAGAGTAATTGAAATATTTAATATTTACGGTTCCTCGTTCTGGCAACAATGCGCAGCCTTGAGTTCCACGACTCAATACTCAATCCTTAAAACGTACGGTGGAATTTGGGAAACGAAAGTATCTTAATAGAAACGGAGTGTATTAACACTAAATCCACACATTCTCTCTGGATAGCATATCTATCTGCTTTGTGCGGGATACAGCGTAAAACCAAAAAAAATAATAACCTGAAGGTTGGTGGGGCAAGACAATGGTGGCACAATTATAGAACTGAAAAGTCGACGATTGTAGGTCCGAATCCTTTCGATATGAAATATAAAAATTATAATTTATTCGGTTTTTCGTTGTAGAAATTCGGCGAAAAATAGGGAACGGTGCCGTACTGCGTCCGGGGCAGACGGTGGGCTGCCAGCCGCACGACTGTCGACGACCACTCATCACACGGAAACATTGCTACTGAGCTGAAAATGCGGAATTTTCAGCTCAGTAGCAATGTTTCTGTGTGTGTGTTTTTTTTTATGGAATAGAAACGGCAAACGAGCGTGCGGGTCACCTGATGGTAAGTGATCACTGCCGCCCACGGCCCCGTGTATCACCAGAGGAGTTACAGGAGCGTTGCCAATCTGTAGGGTGAATGGGCACCGGGGCCCGGCATTACCCAATGCGAAATGCAGTGAGCAGTCACTACTTAACGCCGGTTTTAAATGCCGGGGGTGGTAATAATCCGGTCGAGTCTGCCCATGCGTGTTGCCATTGCTGACAACGTGACTCTTCCACGCGTACTTTAGTCGCCTCTTACGACACCATCAGTACCAGGGTGATCCTATTCTAAGCCGGAATAGGCACTTGGAATATCCGTGGACTACTAGTCAGAGGATAGGCACTTGGAATATCCGTGGACTACTGCAGCCGGGAAAACTTACCATTGTGGAGAGAGAGATCGTCAGATGCCGTCTGAATGTCTGTGGGTTGAGCGAAACGCATTGGAGAGGCAGCGGCCACTTTCTGTCAGAAAAAACAGCCATTTATTTTTCTGGCGGTGACACCAGCTGAAACAGAGTTGCATTGTTACTACCAAGGCAAATGGCGAGCTATGTTATGGGATATGAACCGATAAACGACCGTATTGCCGAGGGAAAGGGCACATATGGTTTTCGTCCCATTGCATAAAAAAGGCTCCACCAAAACGCGTAGCAACTACAGGCTCATCGCTTTGATATCCCACGCGAGTAAAATCTTACTGCACGCGCTGAATGAGCGCTTGAAAGCGAGATCGCCCCTGAACAGGCAAGATTCGTAAAAGGCAAGGGTACTCGAGAGCAAATATTAACGCTGCGCCAAATAGTAGAGAAAGCCCGAGAGTTTTCAAGACTGTAGATTAACGGGAAATAAAATTTGTAAAAATTATTAAATTTTAAAGTGCACTCATTTTTTCATTTTCTCACATTAGTTGATAGATTCTTATTCCTGACGTTACTCTCGGCATTCACCAGGGTGTTTCTTCTCAACTTTCTCCACTTTGCATATTTTTTGTCACCCCCGTTGGTAAGACTATTGGCTCTCACGTCCTGCATTATGATACCCAATCAGAGCTTTCTTGAGGAGGCCAAACTTTAGGGTCAAACATAGCAAGGCACTTGCATCCAACTTACATACTTAGGCCGTATTGATTGCTAAAATATATATAGATAAAAGTGATGTTACTTAAAAGAAATAGATAATAAAGGCAATTCTACATTTCAATATGTATCATAAAATACAATATATATTCTATTCACAGCTAAGCCATAAATATTTACTAAATTTAGTACTATATACGAGTGTATTTACTTAGTCTGAAATCAGTTTGTAAACGAACTTCCTATGTTTGCGATATTTCGTACTAGAGAGCAAATCAAAATGAGCTCATAGATGTGCTTAAGAACATCTCTCTTTGCCATCAACGTCCCAATTGACCTCGTAGAGCTTTCAGAAATAAGTTCAATTTGATATTAATAATAATAAATACGACTATAAATGTAACAACATTTATAGTATAGTAAATATATATAACTAAAAATAAATAAATACGCATTTCAATTTATTATATTAACTTTAAATATACGAATAAAAAGAGAGGTGAATGAAAAGAGATTTGTTTATCAATAATAATTTTTAAAACTTACGTTAGAGTATCTATTCATCCGACGTTGTAGAATGAAAAATATTGTTGTAAAAATATTTTGGAATGCCATAAATAATAATATATAATAACATTAACTTATACTACTTTGCATTACGCCTCAAATATTATGCCATAGGAACATCAAAAACTAACTATTGGAAGCATTTAATAAGCTGAATTAGCTGTCACAATGAAAACTATCAATTAGCCTCATAACCGTAACGTTCACATATTATTGACTTGAAATTTCTATATAAAATTGAAGGGCACTGAATTCACAACGGAAGTATTACAGTTTGCTGGTTTCATTCTTCAGAAGAATACATTCTTCTGTATTTCAATATACTATTAAAGCTTTCAATAGTTGATTTTGTAACGAGCACTATTGCATTGATAGTACATGCAAGTATAGGACCGATGTCTTATCGAGAGATTTGATTGAGATTAGTGCAAAAAGATACCTAATGTTAAAACATCCGGTTTCCCAGTTTTTCCTTAATTTTCGAGACCTTGAGTGTAGAGTGGAGGAATTCAACGCCGTACAATTTTGTGTTTTCAGTGAAAAAATTAAATAAATTCGTTTACAATCGTTTACAATCGTTGCGGCTTACACAATAGACCGTTAACTGAACCGACTATTGGTACACATATATACTATTGATAGTTATATCGATACTATTTTACCTGTAATTTTTACTGCCATTTGCGTTATAATAATACGAGTAATTTTAATATATTGTAAAAGGAACTTGACCGCACCTTAATACTTAAAAATATTTTAAAGAACTTCTTTCTAGCTTTCAAAGGGGAAATGAAATGCTTCCAATTCTGAATACTGTGCCCAATCTCAATTTTCTACAAAGAAATTTCAATTCAAGAATTTGTGTACGCAACGTCTATAACGCTAATTGGCTGTTTTTAGTCTGATAGTGAATTCAGCTTATTAAATGCTTCCAATAATTAATTATAGTGTGACTCTGACATGCCCTATTTGAGTTCAAGTATATTATTTATTTAATATTATCTAAAATTTCATGACATTCCTGCAGAAAGTAAGGATCAGAGTGTAAGGTTTCTGCCTATTATGCTATACACTGACGACTCTGTATAAATATAGTATTTTTAATGATTTTCTTGAATTGATAAAAATTAAGTGATTTGTACTATATATAGTTAAGACCGCCGCAACGTCGTTTCACAGCGCCAGAGTAAGCGCGGTGGTTGTGGTTTCGATTCCCGTGCAAGAGGATAAATTATGTACATTTCAATGCTCTGACACTACAAACTGCGGTATCGAGTTTCACCAGTTAATTCGCAATCTGTGGATGAAGCTAAAAGTATGTAATAACTATGATGTATAAAAAGCGTAAAGCTATAAGAAATATAATAGATTTAGTTTTTGAAAAAATATATAATCACATACCTATTTTACAACTTCCAAAAATACTGAAACTTTACATCAGCTTTTTGTGTCTAGTGCTCTTACAAATCAACAGTGAAATTTTAGGATGGAATTTTATTTGCTGATGTAATATTTGGACAAGATACAAAAGATTGTCATGTGCATGAAGACTTCGTTGGGTAGAATATTTATAATTTTGAGCAAGTAAAATACTTTTATGGGTTGTTTTTAAGAAATTTAATTTTAAGAATGTTATGGAATACCTATTTAATCACTTATAATAATATGATGTAAAATTTTGATTAAAAAAAGACATGTCCCGGTGGTGAGTTTCTTTCGCCGTTTCTTCTCAGGTCTGAAGCAGTAGCTTTAGTGAACAGGTGGTGATTTGTTTGACGTTCATAAAAACGAATCTTGTTACTTATTATTTTATATAAAAATATTTGAATTTGAATAATATTTTTTATCTATGAATAATTCAATAGACTATAAAAAAATATGTCAGTACATTCAATATATTTGCGAATAATTCATGTGTCCTATACATGGATTTTCTTAAAATAATAAAACGCAAATATATATTTTAAAATTGAGGTCTACGTGCTGTGCATTTCACATTTTCCGCCAAATCACTATAATCAAATACCATAAAAATGAAAATATTAAATATTTCATATCGAGTGGAATTCGAACCCACAACCGTCGCCTTTGCAGTCCTATAATTGTGCCACTGTCTTGCCCTACGAAGCTACGGGTTATTTTTTAAATTACGTATTACGCTGTATGCCTCACAAAGCAGAGTATGCTACACAAAAGAAATGTATGGATTTAGTGTTAATACACTCCGTTTCTATTAAGACACTTCCGTTTGCCACATTCCGCTGAATGTTTTAAGGATTGAGTATTGAGTCGTGGAACTCAATTGTTACCGCGCATTGTTACCAGATCGTAGAACTAAAATATTATTTTTTTCAAATACTCTATTGAGAATTGAACTTGCAATCTGTCCCGTTCACAATCGCTACTGCACCATGACTGGCGTCTACAAGTTGATTAGTGTATTAATTTATATCTATTATGCTCGTTGGGTAGACTACATACAACCAGCGCTTCCTCGAGGAGGTCAAACTCCAAGAACAAACATAGCAAGGCATTTGCATCTTACTTGATTTCTAGGCCGTATTGATTAATAAAAGATATAAAATTAAAAGTCATGTTACTTAGAAGAAATAGAAAATAAAGACAATCCTACATTTCAATATGTATCATATAAGACAATATATATTGTGCTTAGCTTAGCAACAGATTTCGCTCAGGCTTAATACGTAATGCTACATATGAGTATATTTGCTTAGTATGTAATCAGTTCGTATACGAACTTCGTATGTTTGCAGTATTTCGTACTTGAGAGCAAATCAGAGGTAGTTGACGGCAACTTTAAGCACATCTATGAAGATGTGCTTAAAGTTGCCATCAACTTCCTAATTGACCTCGTAGTGCTTTCAGTAACAAGTTCATTTTGATATTAATAGTTAAAAATGACATATCTATAATGAAAAAAATTAAAATACGTAAACTTTAAATATACGAACAAAATAAAATGAGATTATTTTTAAATCTTACGTTAGAGATCTATACTCATTAGTCGTAGTAGAATTAGAAATATTGAAGTCTTAAGAAAAATTTAAATCTCATAAATAATAATATATAACATTAACTTATACTACTTAGCATTACGCCTCAAATATTATGATATTGAAACATCAAAAACTAACTAATGGAAGCATTTAATAATTTGAATTGACTATCAGAATGAAAACAGCTAATTAAGGTTAATTGGCTGTTTTTATTAATATATAAGTATATATATTATTATTTTATTATATTATGTCATTATCATAAAAAAAATAAGCGTAACGTACATTAATTCTTGTCTTGAACTTTCTATATAGAAAATTCAGGATTGGGCAAAGAATTCAGAATTATTTGGAAACATTGCAGGTTTTTAATATGAAAGCTTTTATTTACAAATTCTCTAAAATTTTTATTAGTTCTCTAAAATTTTTATTTACAAATCACTGTAGGGTCTTAGTTCTTTATACACTGTAATATATTTAAATTACTTGTATAATTATTACACAAATGGCAGTAAAAAATTATATGTAGAAAAGTATCGTTGTAACAATCAATCAGCATGTGTATCAATAGTCTTTCAGTCAACGGTCTATTGTGTAAGCCGTTGTCGAGTACCGGCACAATGTTTGACTACTAAACGAATTTATTTAATTTTCTCACCCAAAACAAGACATAATATGAAGTTGAGTTCCTTCACTCCACACCCAACGTCTTGAGAATTTAAACGAAAGTAGTAAACAGAGTGTCTCAACATTAGGTTCTTTTTTATATCTCGATAAGACTTTGGTTGCATATGGTACGTTATGCTCACATGTACTCTTTTGCTATTGCATTGTTGCTATTGCATTGTTCGTTGTAAATCTATCTACCTACCTCTATTAAAAACTATTATCGCGCATATATTAAAATATAGAAGAATAAATTATAATTTACATTCATACATCAGAAACATGAACATAAAAACATCTAAATAGAAAACGATTCGCAAGACATTCATTTTATCACATAGATTTCATTTTGACAGACATTCATTTTATCATTTGGATTATATATTTCTTAATAACATATTCTTACATGATTATAGTTACAAATGTTTAAATAAGAATTACTTACGCTAAAGCCAACGACTCATAAGGAAGTATTAATTTATTTTCTTTTTTTAGCTTCACACATTTTCCGGATATGACAGTGTAAGCTTCTGCCTATTAAAGCCCTCTTTTGTAAGTCAGACTAGAAAAGTGAAAGTAGTTTTAATACAATACTTTTTGGATACGACAGAACCCACAACCAATTGTGCATACAGTTAGCCAATTTATTTTTGGTAGACTCACATTTTTCTCTAGACGTTATATCAAAATAAATAAATATACGGGTTACATTAAATTCGCTTGCTCTGGTGGACTTGTCCAACTAATCTATAAGGTTAGCTTGAGTCTATGTGGAGCTTCATTATAAATAATCTTACGTGTAAAAATGTACTCTAGTATCATTATATAAATAATCGGCCAGATATTAAGAGAAAGTAATTAAATGCTTCTTTTCTAATAAAGCTTATGCTTATAAAAAAATCCAAGAAATGTACAATACGACTACAATCTTATGTCAACTATAATATAGTTGTTTAAGAATTTTATTCTGTTATACGCTTCCGTACATCAAAAGGAAAATACAGAGAGAGATACACCCTTATAGGATCATATAAGTTTTATACGTGTCAATAAAACAACTCCAAGTTATAATTGTAGTTTATTTTATTCATAACTAGTATACGTACCCGGATACTAAAGTTTATCAATTTTTCTAAATTGTACTTTCCGTTGACCTACAAACCTAAAATTGATGCGAAACCCTCAATGGGACAGCATCTACCTATAAACACGACAGTTTTTTTTATGAAAAGACAAGGCAAATGAGCGTATGGGTCACCTGATGGTGAATGTTCTTATTCGCAGCATTGAATTCCTTTACCAACTAAAATTCGGACTAGAATTCGGGCGGAGAATAGAGAGAACATTTGGTTTATACACTGAATTTTCCTTGCCCACCTTGTTATATATGACCTACTATTACTACCCCATAGGTTAAATTAATCTTATTCGAACATAACAAAAAAACAATATTTAGAACATAAACACTACGGACTAACTACGGAATGAAATATTTAATATTTTCATTAATTTACTTTATTATATATGCACTATATATTAGGTATATTATATACACTTTTCCACGATAAATGTGAAAGATGAGTTGGAATTACTTTTCAAATTCCTGTTAAACGAAATGATGACTTATAATTACACCGCAATGATTATTTATATCACTTAGAGACAATCTGTTAAACAACGTACAGCGACATGCAGTCCACACCAGCTGTATATATCGAGTTTTAGTCATTGTATCATATAATGCTCTATGTGTTGAATTTTAACAGTTATGGATTAAGTGTGGAAATGTATGAGTATATAGCATTTTTTATCATTCTGATTTTTCTAGTTACACACTATATGCCCAAAAGGAACCTCGGAACCTATTGTCAAGACATTCCGTATCAATTAAGACACTTATATTTCATTTTCCGGA
>DWMZ01003772.1:0-12363 GCA_018249855.1 Eueides tales michaeli | reverse complement strand
TAACACCCAAACACAGAACAAATACAAATGTTCATCACATTAATATTTGTCCTGAGCGGGAATCGAACCCGCGACTCTTGGCGTTCAAGGCAGGGTCACTACCAATTGCGCCATCGAGCCTGTTATACATTAATATTATTTGTATAATATTTTTTTTTTATACATATGTATTGTATTGATATTAGTTTTTTTTAACTTCACGCTGTATCCCGCACATGGTAGAGTAGTCAGAGTGATCTTGGGAACATAGTGTTAAGACAGTCCGTTCATCACTTTCTGCCGAATTATGGTATCAAGTGGCGGAACTCAACACCGCGCTTTGGCTTGTTGCCAGAGCGAAAAAATGATAACATTAAATATTTAATTTGAAAATATTAAATATTTGTTGAATTTTGTTTATACGTATATATATGTATATATATATGTATTGTGTTGTAATTTATTGTATTGTATGTAATATACCTTGTGCTTTCGTTCCGGTGACACTATCAAGATACTGTTCAAAATCTTCACTGTTGACCGAATCCGTATCACTGTCATCATCATCATCATCATCCTTGAGTTCGCGACGTTTTTGTAAGAAACTGTTGACAAAACGCAATATAAAAAAAAGTGTCATATGTGTAAACATTTATAATATAAACCGTAATTTTTGTCTTTGTCTTGACTTCTGGAAGAAAAGATTTGTATTAAAAAATATATTCAACTAAAGAAAAATAACATTTTTTAATTCATTGCATTTGCATTGCAATATTTCCGGGAATTCGTAATGATACTCTCAGTCTATGTTTATAAAAAAATCTGTAACAGCACTGTTTGAAAATATATATAAAAAATTATTGAGGACGTTTATTAATGTAATAGGGCCCAAAATATTGATTTTTAAATTTTTGCTCTATTCGTTTGTGCGTTTGTACGCGCTAATCTCAGGAACGGCTAAACAGATTTAATTGCAGTTTTCATTATTACAGTTCGTCCAACTTAGAGAATCAACATTTACTGTTTGTTTTATTACAATTGGTTAAAAAAGTAACGCCAATTTAAAATTTTGGTTTTCAATGTTGCTAGTTTGGATTATCCAATCAAATAGCGTAATTCAAGCTGGCGAAGCTTCTGGTTCCTTAGTATGAAATAAATTTAAATAATATTACTGATTTTGTATGCTTTTATATCACTTCAATTCATAAATCTTAACATTATCTACATATAAAATACTAACCTTATACACAATATTTATTTTTTACAATATTTGTTTTACGACAGAAATTTAATATTGGGGAGTTTTAAAGGTTTATAAAAATTTTAAACGATAACAATTAAAAAAATAACGATAACGATTTGTAAAAGGGACACTCTCTAAGCAACTTATAATTTTAACTAAGCTTCCATTGAAGAAAACCGCATCAAAACACTTACTCATATAAGAACTTCTCATCAACAGGTATCTTTTTGGAGTCTTCATTGAGATACAATGATGAATTCACTGGTAGACTTTTTATGCCTGGAAAATGAAAGTATTGTAAGTAAAAATATTTTTTTAATGTAGGGAATTATTGATTATATTTATATAGTATATTAATTTTATATAATAAATAAGTTGAATTAATTTATATACTATACGTGAAGTGTATAAATGTTTCATACATGAGGCATGTCTGTTTCATACATGTGACTGTAAACGACAGATTGTGGCTTCGATCCTCACAAAGAAGTAAAATATTTAATACTAGTTGACCTGGCAAACGCTGTTTTGCCATAAAAAGGGAAACATGTCAAGTTTGTTCAACCCTTATCACTTAGGGGGTTGAAAAATAGATAGTAGTATTCATTTAAATCGTATGATGTTAAGGGCAATATTGTTTTAAATTAAATACTTGTGATAAATAACGTATTTATTTGGATAAGAATTGTTTATAAAAACACTTTCGCAAATGATGCATTATTTTAGAACAAATTTGGTTAGCATAAAAAGCTAACCCTAAAAGATAGACATATGCTGACGCGGACTTTTTTTTAGAAATTTTAAAGGAGAATAATTCTGTCATACATAATTTTTGCGAACTCTCAATTAGATAAAATATCCCCCTATTTTGAAACATTTGGGGCTCCGGTCCTGTTGGTCTTAGCGTGATGATATATAGCATATAGCCTTCCTCGATAAATGGGCTATCTAACACTAAAATAATTTTTCAAATCGGACCAGTAGTTCCTGAGATTAGCGCGTTCAAGCGAACAAACAAACAAACTTTTTAGCTTTATAATTAGTATACATATAGATTTACTAATACAATATCTAAATTTCTTCGCTTCAGTAACAAGGCAAAGCGCGGCGTAGAGTTCTGTCACTCAATACATAAAGATTAAATTGTAATTGAGTGTCTTAACACTAGGTTCCCAAGTTCCCTCTGTCTACCCTGCAATATGCGGGATACACGTTTATGAACTGTAAAATGACATATATACATAAAAAAATGCCATCCATACCTTTGGCCGTATAATTCTTTCTGACTGCAAATTTAGGATGTGAACCCTTAACCTTCTTCACGTCTCCTTCACCTTCTAGATCTTTCTCAGTGCGTTTCTTGGGATTCTTGAATACGAAACGATCCAGAAATCTTATTCCTGCGAAATCTTTGAGTGGATCTCCGCTGTATTGGATTATTTGTTCTGTAAAAATAAAAGTAGTAATATAAACATTATTGATTAGTTTTTTTTGCAAATTCACGCTGTACACCGCAAATGGAACTTGAAAACCTAGTGTTTAGACACTCCGTTCCATTCTCCACTTTCCGCCGAATTTAAGTAATTGTGTGTTGAATGGCGGATCTTAGCGCCGCATTCTGCTTTGTTAGTTTACTTTTCAGTTTCACGCTGTATTACATAAATAGCTGGGAAGGTAAATAGGAGCTCGTCAATTTTTGAGACATTGCGTTTCGCGAGGCTAAATTAAATGGCGCGATTTGTTTTCTTACCATAATTGATTAGGCTTATAGATAAAATAATAAAGATGTTTTTATTTAAAAATCTTAAAGTTAATGCTTAATAAAATTTTCAAATTATATATCTATAAGATCATACACGCAACAGGTGATCGATTCGATTCCCACTCAAGGCAATAGTGCTAGTGTAATCGTAATGATTTCTTCGCTCTGCTAACATATTAAAGCGTTGAGTTTCACCACTCAACACGCAACACCTCAAATTTCGCGAAAAGCCGAAAACATAAGTAACAATAATAATATTTTTACTATTTTTAAAGTTTTATTCTACACTTTTAGTATTTTTTAAATTTAGTAACACAAATAATATTAAATAGCTAAAATTTATTAAAAAAAAAAAAAAAACTAAAACCTACCATTAAGCAATTTCTCAGCAAACAACTTGACGGACGGATGAAAGTGTTGCGACAAAGGCAAAAGCTCCAAATATGCGGAACAATGGGCGCCCGCGAACGATGGATTACGAACGTACGGGTTGTACTCCGTTATAACCTGTAATTAATTATTAATAATTTAGTTTCTTCTATAAATGTTCACACACACATACGCGCGCGCGTATAGACACATGCACGCATACATACGCGCACATTGTACGCACATGCACACACACATATATAAACTCACACATTTAAAGATTATATACAATAATTAATAATAAGTAGTATAAAGTCTACACTGTTATTTATTTATCTTCTTTAATAAACCACTCTTATTATAATTTACAAGGTACGTACACCAGCCTCTCAACATTAGCTACAACTCGCCACTAGTTTTATATTAAATTCAAGACCAAGCATTGTGAGACAAAAATGAGAGTTTTATTTATTATTATTATTATATGTATACTATGGCTAGGCAGAGTTAAAATATTCGAGTACCGAGTACAGAACAAAGCCCGCACACAGTGCCGTTGTGCGTCTACGGTCGATATTCATTCTTGTTCAGTACTCGAGGAAATAAAATATTTTCACTTTTTCGTTGTACTAACAAGAATGAGTTTCACAGAAATTTGTCGTAAAGTAGGGAACAGAATGACTTAACATTAGGTTCTCTCTGCCTGCCCGGTGATCCACTTAACAATTTCTCAATGTATTCGGGATACAGCGTGATGCAAATAATTAACAAAAAATAATATAAAAAAATTTCTTATATACAATGTTAGTTATTTCAATATATATTATTTTATACATCTATATATATGTCAACGGAAATGTATGTAATCCGGAATTGTATACAATTCCTAAGAAATGTATGTAATTCCTAAAACCGCACGGAAATGTGTGAAATAAATTATTTTATACTTACATATTTCCTAGGAAACCGATATATTTCCTAAATAGCAATCGTAAATGTAAAACAAAAAAATGTAAAATGTAAAAGGTTAGAAACAGTACAGAAAACATTTACTTAATACATTTCCTAATACGATATTGGAATTGGAATCGGAAATGTAAAACATTTATGATATTGGTAGGTTAGGTTAGGTTAGAAACAGTTCAGAAAACATTTACTTTATACATTTTCTAATACGATATTAGAATTATATACAATACCGAGGCAATTTGTACATTTCTAGGATATCTTACGCATTAAATGGTTTTTCAAACAATATTTTATACATTTCCTAAATTGTATAGGAATTGTATACATTTCCTAGGATTTGTATACAATTCCTTGATTTCATACATTTTCGGTAACATATACACTAATCAATTTCACTACTAATCACACCCCCCAACAACAACAGCATCGAACCCCGTACCACAATATTCACCTTATCCATATTAATAGTTTTTTTCAACTGTATTTTAGCGACATCTCTATCTTCTTCTTCTTTCTCCTTCTCTTTCTCTTCTAATTTAACTTTGGCGTGATACCAGCTGCTCTGTATCTGGCCTTGTTGACGTTTCTTAGGTCTTATATTGCCTTGTTCATCTATTTTTAGATCTACGTAGGTTTCTTCTTCGTCGTCTGTAAAGAATTTTTTAATTAAATTCGGTCACAGGTTCAAATTAAAATTTTATTTTTTTAAATTTTTTAAAAATATTTTTTTCGCCACTTTTTGAAAGTAGATATTGAGAAAGTTTTTTTTTATTAATGTAAATATCGCCATGATAATGCTTGTTTTATTTGATCTCTGTAACCGTTTCCTTATTAATTAAATACTAGCGATCCGCCCGCTACTTCACCCGCTTGAATCATACTATTTTATTTACTCATCTCAATTACTTTCTTGATGTAATAAAGTTATCAGTTTTAAGACAATTAATATATATATAAAAACCCAAGTTTCAGTCAAATCAATAAAAAAATTGTAGCAATTTTGTCGAAGTTGTTTTTTTATTAACCAATTTTTATAACAAAAACGCTAAATGAAAAATAAAAACTGAAAGAGAGTTGCCAAAATATAAAAGTAACAATTATAAAAACCACTAATTTGGGCCTGATCATAGTGTAAGTTTTTATTAATATCTTCTGTAAAAACAGCAAGCAGTTACAGATTTAATACAAGTGAAGATAGATATAGATTTAAATGTATTTTTTTTAGCTTCACGCTGCGTACCCACCCGCACAAGGCAGGGTGGGCGGAGGGAACCCGGGAACATAGTGTTAAGACAATCCGTTCCACTTCCATTCCCCATTTTTCGCCGAATTTGAGGCATTGCGTGTTGAGTGGCGGAGCTCAACGCCGCGCTTTGGCTTTATTACCACAGCGAAGAAATGAAAAATTAAATATTTTTATTGAAAATATTAAACATTTCATTTTCTCGAGTGGCCCAGAACCTGTCGGTTACAGCCACACGCTTATGCCGCTGCACCACTACAGGCCTCGCCATTTGAATGTAATATTATCAATATTCTTATAATTATAATATTCCATTTTCTATGCCGTTAGTTACATGTATGATTTAATTTAATTTAAGCATCTGATAAAATACAAAGTACTACATACATATGAAAAAAAAAACTAACACTTTTAAAATGTTATATCACACTTAGGAAACAAAAAATATTTTTTTAGAGAACATATAAAAATTTGCACCTGCGCTTCATAGAGGAACCCAAGGGGCGCTGGTTTAAACGGTTTTCAACGCAACGCGATCATGTTTTAAGAAAATAATATAAATATATATCTTATCTTACCCATTAATAAATCTTGTTTATCTCCTTTCAGAAGATCTATCTTTTTCGACTCCACTTTCTCTTCTTCTACATCTTCTACGCTATCTAAAGTGTCATTGACCTCTGTAATTGTATTTTCAGCGGTTTCTCCATTTTCTTCTTCATCCTCCTCAGGTTCTTCTTTAAGTTCCTAATAATAAAATAAAATAACAAATACTTAATCAATTTAGAGCGTGACAAGTTGTGTGTTCAACCTCAACTCAAAAAAAATAAAATAATTATCATTTACATTTCCACAGTGGGAAACAAAAGTGTCTTTATGTGTCTTGACACTAGGTTCCCAAATTCCCCCTACCTGCCCTACTATGCGGGATACAGCGTGAAGCTAAAACACAAAAATACCTCTTTAAACCTCCCTCTTCGTCCAAACCAATCATCAAAGACAATTTATGGATTTGACCCGACTCGAGTAAATAAAATATTTATCAATTACTCAGTCGGAAACCTGAGTGCCTTAAAGAGTCTTAACACTATGTTCCCAAATTCCCCCAACTTGCCCTACTACATAGGATGCAGCGTGAAAAAAAAAAACCTCTTTAATCTCCCTCTTAGTCCATACTAATCTCATGGCCTCCTTTTTATCCCCTTTCAACACTTGCGACACCAAGAACAGTATGGCGCAGGCCTGCGCGGGCGCAGTGTAACAACTGATTTGCAACAATCTCTTCACAAACGACGTCACACGCTGTACATTCTTGTCGGCTTTCAATGATTTATATATCAGCGAGTACAGCAGGGCTGAGTGGGTAGTGTTGAAGATCTCCGCGTTCGTCAATTTGCGGTACAACGCCGTGTAATATCTGAAACGAATGTTATATTTCTGTTTTATTTGTAAAATTTAAAACAATAAGAATCACAAATCTAAGTGTATGTAGCTCTTTAATTGCTTATCCGAATTTGATACAACATAGCTATCATGATAAATAACGCTTTCGTTTATAAAAATTTTAAACTTAAATATATTTATTCTTCAGAAGGTGCCACAGACAGACAGGTCAAGTTTATAATATCCTTTTTTTGAATTCAAAGTTGATATATTTTTTTTAATAAACTAAATATTCTAACAAACCAAAAGTATTCTAAAAATTATATCTAACAAACAATTAGTCAGTCGGCAATGCTCTTAGACTGAATAGCTGACATTACACAAAAGTGCATGCATTATTTCTATTACGTCTATTACTGATAATTATTTTACGATAGCACAAGAAACAGTTTATCTTAGAAGCTTAGTCTGACTGCTGAGTACGTTTCTAACTATCTAAGTAGCTAATTCTAACTGGTGACTTCTAATCAACTATCAACGAAGCTAAGTCTAACTGGTGACTTCTAGTCTAACTATCTAAGTAACTAAGTCTAATTGGTGTGTACTAGTCTAGCTATCTGAGTAGCTAAGTCTAACTGGTGATTACTAGTTCACCTATCTAAGAAGCTAAGTCTAACTGGTGTCTACTAGTTAACCTATCTAAGAAGCTAAGCCTGGCTGGTGACTACTAGTCTAACTAGGTAGTTAGACATAGCTACTTAGGTGAGTAGCTATGACATAGCTACTTAGGTAAGTAGCTATGTCTAACTGGTGAATTCTAGTCAACTATCAACTACTAGTCTAAATATCTAAGAATCTACAGCTCACTGATCAATACTAGTCTAACAGAAAAGCTAAATATAACTTGATTATCTTAAAATATAAATTTAACAGCTAAGTCTTACTAAATCTATCAAGTCTAACATACCTATCAGAGCTCCCTTTAGACGAATCGCTAACATGATACAATAGTGCCAAAGCGTGTATTGCCACATTTAAACTGGCCAAATGCACTAATCTATGTATGGCGTCGATGTGAGACGCGGCGTCGGTCAGCCTCTCCTTATTTGCAAACGGATATGCGCGTTTTACACCCGTTAAAATGGCCGACATGAGGCGGGAGTCGATTTCGCCCTAAAAAAGAAGACATGTTATTATAAAAACACAAGCAATATTAATGAAGAAAAAATATACGCTTATTAAATTTGTATTTAAAAAGCGTATATTTTTTTATTATAGCCAAAAAATATATAAAATGTTTAAGAAATAAAATAAATTCAAATATTCTTTATTCAAATAGACTTTAGCAATTGTAACGAATGTGTTATTTTGATGTATAAAGAAATCCGTTAAGTAAGTAGTTTATGCGTGAAAGTAAGACAAACATCTATTCTCACAACCATATCTATAATATTATTTATATATTTTTCTAATATTTATGGTTGCATGGTTTATGAATGGTAATTTATATTTAGAAATTGTTTATGCCATAAATCATCACATAATGGTAAGTGAGAAACTTAATCGCAAGTATATATAGCTGGATAGACAAAAGGAATGCGTTTCTCAACGTCACTGTGCTTCGTTTCCATAGAGAAGAAAGATTAAATTAAAAATTTCATTTCATCGTAAGGGAATCGAACTTACAACCGTTACGTTTAAAGTCGCACGCTTTAACTTCTGAGCTACGACGGCCTTATTTTTCTAAAAAAAAAACCTAGTGTTAAGAGACTCCGTTCCGTACCTCACTTTACCTCACGCATTGCGTGTTGATTGTCGGAACTCAACGCCACGCTTTGCCTTGTTACTGGAGCGAATAAATGAGACATTGAATATTTAATTTGAAAATATAAGAGATTTTATTTTCTCGAGCGGGAATCGAACCCACAACCTGTCGCGTTTACAGAAAAAAAAACAAATTTACCTTTTTAATAGACGCCTTGAAGAAAGCAAAGTATATTCTAATCAGATCTTCAGCTATTTTACTATCATCCTTGCCGAGGAAGAACTGGTTTAAGAAACAAACACCGTAGTACTGAGCACGGGGTGAGATGTTAGACCTGAAAATATTTTTCTTCTATAATATATGTAAAGAATATCATTTTTTATTAAATGATTTTTTTAAATCTTAACGTAGCGGGATTAGAGGCTGTGCTTGTTGAAAACATTGCATTGTAATCAGAAGGATCATAGCCGGTTTTCGACAGGTGCCGGTTCAAATACCGGTAAGAAGAGACCTTTTTTCACGCACCGATCGTTCACATTTTGAGTGGTGGGACTCAAAATCGCAATTTTCGAGAAAACGAAACTTATTCAAAGAATAGTGAAAATTGCATTAAAATCGGCTAGTGTTTCGTATTGAGTGACGGAACTCAACGCCGCGCTTTCCATTTTTACCGGAATGAAGAAATGCAAATATTAAATACATGTTTCAAAGAATTTTTATATTATGTCGTTTTACTTCCTCATACAAGCAAAGAGGCCTCTTTAAAAACACAAACCCTCTAAAAAAATTGCATTTTTTCATGACTAATGTTCCTTAAAACACAGAAACATATAAACAAACACAAAATACATATATTCCAAGACTTACCTGAACAACATTTTCTCTATATCAGCTAACACAACACTCTTCATGTTGGGATGATTGAATAGCAACTGACACAAATGATATATCACTTTGGAGGCGACTGACTGACTCGGATCACCCAGTTTGTTTATTATATTGGTTAATAACATCTGAAATATGCAGATAATTACCAAAAAATAACACCTAATTATATATATGTATGAACAAAAAAATAATTCAAAAGAAAATAAATAATAATTTAGAAATAAAGCCACACAGCATTCCGCATGTAATGCAGAGAAAGCAAAGAGTAATTAGTATGAATGGTGGAATTCAACACCGTGCTATAGAAATTACATCAACAAACACCGTAGAAATTAAAATATTTCATTCCCCCACAGGAATCGAATCCACATAATCATTTTCATCAAAATCAAAAATCAAAATCAAAATATTCTTTATTCAATTAGGCCATTACAAGCACTTTTGAATCGTCAAGTTACATAGAAATGTCTGTAGTGTCAGTCCTACAGGAAGCTACTACCGGCTCGGAAGGCGGGTCTGCTGAGAAGAGCCGGCAAGAAACTCAACAGTTGCTCTTTTCAAAAAATCATTTAAAGAAAATATATAACATAATTAGCTTCCTGAATGAGTACCAACAGCATTTCAATCATCATTTTTACAAACCTAAAAAAAATATTACTTAAAAACAACCTAAGTCATTAAAGAGGAAAAATTGTGGGTTCAATAAAATATTTAATATTTACATTGCCTTATTCTAGTAACAAAGCAAACGACGGCGTTAAGCTCCGCCGCTCAGCATACAACGCCTCAAGAACTCAACCGTAAGTGAGGAACATAACAACTTAACATTAGGTTCCCTTGTATCCTCTATAAAAAATTAGAATAGAAAATATACCTTTTCTCGTTCAGGATGATGCATCAACAAATATGACATGGCACTCACTGCTTTCTCCTTGTTCGCTTCTACCGAGTCATGTGCAAACTTATTTAATGCTTCTACATACGCTGTAATATTGAAAGGGTAATTAATTAATATGTATTTATTTGTCTGTATGTGGAATTATACCCCTCAAACAGATGAAACAATTCTAATGTAGTTTTTTTTATATTTAATTCTCTAAATTCTGAGTAGTCTTAACTATAATTAAAAAACAATTAGCAGTTGCAGATTTTCAAGATTTTTTTGATTTAATAATTTATTTAGTTACACATATAAATTAGAATACATAAAGCAAAAATGGTGTCATAGTAAGAAAAGGAAATAAATAAAATGCTTTGGCAAAAAGATAAAAAATTAATATTTATCAAAATTCAAATGGCATTCACATAAAATGCCTTTCTGTATATTTACTAAAAATGTAGAAAAAAAATGTATATATAATAAAACATACAAAAATATCTACAATTAACTCACTCCCGTACAATTCCTTCAACTGATCCTCATAGAACCACAACTTTAGTATATTCCTCCGAGTCTGCTTGTTACCAGATGACATTTCATCTATACGGTCCAATGAATGTTGTTCAAATGTACGTAACTTTGTATCAGGGATTAACAACTCTGAAGTTAAAAGTTCTGATAACGCATCTAGAATAGAAAATACAATTAATTAATAGTGATTGATTGAATTCGATTTGAGCCCCGTTATGGCGTAGGGGCACAAGCGTGCGACTTTAAACACGACGGGTCGTAAGTTCGATACACACTCGAGGAAAAAAATAATAGTATTTGCAAAATAAATTTTTAATGTTTTCATTTGTTGGCTCTGCTAACGAACGAGGCAAAGCGCGGCGTTGAGTTCCGTCAATCAGCAATGCAAAATGCCATGCTTTAAATTCGGCGAAAAGTGGGGAACGGAATGGAATGCCTTAAGGTTCCCAAGTCTATTCTGCCTACCCTGTCATAAGTGGGATAGTGTGAAGCTGAAAAAAAATAGCGGTGCACAACGTCTGAAATGTAATAGAAATAAATTAGACTTAGTAGCAATTATTCTAAGAAATTATCTTTGGGTTGGGTTATTTATAAAGATCTCCCTACAGAGATGCTAACAACATAAATAAATTGTAACTTAGAATAATTTCAATATAGCATAAAAGGTGCGGTTTCCAATTTTTTTTCTAAAAAATTAATTTAACTTTACTATAACTACTAGTTCAACTTATTTATATTACTATAGAATATTATTTTTATTTTGAACATATACCCATTTTATTCTGCAAAATGCCTAGATTTGCTGGTAGAGAATGCTATGTAGCATCAAGACCAATTATTGTACTTTTTTATAAATAAATAAAGTTTGGATTAACATTTACCTAACCTTATTTATGGTAATATGTGTTCTATACTTACTGGATGCGGCATCTCTAGCCTGAGTGAGTTACATTGAAACTTTTACTATTTTCAAAGTGTTGGATCACATTTAAAAATAAAAATTTCAAATATATAAGTACATAGAAAATGTTGACTTTAAAAATTAAATCTTGCCTATAGGCAATTCATATTAATAGAAGAATATATTCTTATTCAATAAATGGATGCTATAACATAAAAAATAATTATTTAATTCAATCTCTACTTCTCAAGAGCATTGTATTCAACCAAACTAATTATTAAGGTTTATAATATTAGAATAAATATCAATATAGATATATAAATGTAGACAAACAATTGACTCACCTATAATGATAATACCATCTTTTTTCTTTGCTGGCTTCACATTATTGATTAAATTTCTTAATGCTGTCAAATTATATATTGGATTGTCCTAAAACATTGATCACAT
>DWMZ01003771.1:0-12364 GCA_018249855.1 Eueides tales michaeli | reverse complement strand
AAATTTAGTCAGTCTTTTAAATGAAACACTTTTAAACGGATTAATCGCGTATATTGATTGAGTAACATTTTTGGAAACCCGACGTTTCGAACACTTTACAGTAGTCCAGTCTACTGTAAACGAAAGTCTACTGTAAAGTGTTCGAAACGTCGGGTTTCCAAAAATGTTACACAATCAATATACGCGATTAATCCGTCTGAAAGTGTTTCATTTAAAATGTGTAACAATCGCGAAAATCAAATATACTATTTTGTCAGTCTTGTCAGAGTGAATATTTTTGCATAGCAAGTCGATATATAAATAAAATGACAATGCAATTGAGACTGAAAAAAAAATAGCTTTTTTCTATAAAAAACATAATTTTATGCTCATTTAAATAATTTAACCTTTATTTATTATAAAATTTAAAAAAATAAATATTTTTCTAATAAATATTACTTATTTACGAATATAGTTTTGAATATATTTTTTGTATGAACGTTTTATGCAATTACTTAGACGTATATAGGTACATTGTTCACATTGCTTGTTGAGTGAAATTCAACGCAGGGCTTTATCTTGCTAAAGTGGACAATTGAAAACTTTTAATTGCTTTATACTATACTATAACTTGTTTTTATCGAATCCACAACGATCTTATCAGATTTTTTAGCTTCACGCTGTCTCCCGCTCATGGCAGGGTAGGGAGAGGGATCTTGGAAACCCTGTTCCTTTCCCCACTTTACTTAGAAGTAAACGTCGCCCTTTGCCTTGTCACCAGAGCGAATATCGACCCTGAGTGTGGATCGAATTCACTAACTGTCATATACAGTTGCTATTGTCTCTAGATCACGACAAGCCACCGTCTAGTCAACTTATTTTTGTAAAAGTGCTCGAACATTGTGATTCCAAATGGGAATGATCGTGAATATAAGTAAAAATATTCTACGTTTAATCTCATATATTTCACAACAGAGATTGATCTTCTTATATCAAATTTGTTTATAATGTAATAAATTTATTCTTTTTTTTGCAAAGATATACAAAATATATATAAATATACCCTAATATTGTATAAAATGTTACTTATTTCTTTACAGTGCCTGGAGACGTAATTCTTGGTTATATTACACTACTTGGCAATATTAAATATATTTCCATAGATATTTTCATAGATGTTAAATAACATTTTCATCATATTTAATAACTCACTAGAATTTCCAAAAGAAAAAATATGTTAAGCTATCAAATCTAACTAATATATATTATTTTAGTATGCCGCAAATGGTAGATTGAGCAGAGGTAACTTGGGAACATAGTGTTAAGATACTCTGTTCCCAATAATACACTTTACGACGAATTTAAGACATTGTGTGTTGTTTGTAGAGCGCAAAAAATTTAAATATTAAATGTTACATTTCCTCGAGTAGCGATCGAATCCACAATCTGTCACGTTCACAGTCACATGCTTATGCCTCTATCCTACAACAGGCCTGTAATACAATTGTTTTTTTAATTAAATATTATTTTAGCTAATTACAATATCGCAAATAATTACTTTACTACAGTTTAACACAAACAAGAATACTACTAAGAATTTTTCCTCAACAACAAGCAGTGGTAACACAAGCGCATCGAAAACAGTATAATTTAACACCAGAGGCGTGCCCAAAGGAATAGCAAAGTTGTGGTAAACGAAGCAACGCTGGAATTACTCTGAGTGCAGCGTACTCTAGGGAGCTTACTTACTTCCCATTTACAGAGGCTGTCGTATATTATATATCATAGTGGCGTGTTAACTAACATATTTTAGCGTGGTGGAAATAAAACTGGAAGATACGGTTCTTTGGAAGAATATTGTGTTTCTAAAGTACCTTAACGAAGTATTGATATGATTTTCATTTTCATTTATTTATTAGGCAAACCAACGTAACATACAAAATTATACAAAATTATACAATAAATACATGCAAAATTTAAAAAAATGTTTTCCATTGTACATCACACTTACAGGCTAGCTCAACAAGATATAAAAAAAAAAAACATTCCTAATTTAAAACCCTACACCCAAAATGAAAAGAAATATACATATACATTATAAAAACAATGATAATTATAAATCCTACAACATAACAACTACTTTACCATCTAACATATACATTATTTATAAAACACATATTAAAAAAAAAAAGAAAACAATAAAAAGTTTATATTTGTATTAGTTTCATTTTATTTTACACGCTGTATCCAGCGTCTAGCAGAATAGGCAGAGGGAACCTGGGAACCTAATGTTAAGACACTACGTTCGCATTAAGGCATTTCCGTTCCTCATTTGTCGCCGAATTCTAGAGGCATTGTGTGTTTATTTGCTGAGTGATGGAACCCAACGGCGCATTTTGCCTCGCTGTCTAGTATGAATAAACAAACAACACGTGTCGCGTTTACAGTCGCACACATATGCCTCAGCGCCGCAAATTATCTTAAATTATATTAATTTTGTATCAGTTCATTTTAATAAACATAATTATGTGATTTGGGAATGGAACGGAGTATCTTAACACTTAACACTAGGTTCCCAAGTTACCCTTGCATACCCAGCCATGTGCGGGATACAGCGTGAAGCTGAACGTGATTTACTTATTAATAATAATGTAGGTTTTTAATAATATATTCAGGCTAGTCTTATTGTTACTAACTAATATTTAATTTAACATTTTGCACAAAATGATCCCACAATATTTTTACATGATAATATGATTGTATCAGATCTCCTTGAATCTACCAAAATAGTAATTATGTTTGTGTCAGATCTCCATTCCCAAAATTTTGATGTTGATTTGGCGTTGAATTCCGCCAATCTCTGCAAAATCCGGTTGTTGTCAGATATTTTAAGAAGTTTCATTATACTTTAAAATTGTATTCAATTCATTTCAGATAGCAAAAAATGGACAGCTGCAGCCAGTTGACAATGGTCAAGCGCAAACCTGCGGAGGGCGATGCGGGGCGGAACAGTGCGCTCTCTGCAGGGGTGATGCTGATACAGATAATAAACAGAATATTGTAAGTATTAAATATAACACCAAGAATCAGTGGCTAAAAAGGCAGGGAGAGGGAGACCTTGGTTAACCTTGGGGAAAATAGTATTGATGATAAGATTCCCTGCAGCTCGGTAGGCAGAGGAAACCTGGAAGCCTAGAGTTAAGAAGACACACTTCATCTGTTTCTCATTTTTCGACGAATCCATGAAGCATCAGTTGAGTGTCGAAACTCAACGCCGCGCTTTGCCTCAGCCCTGCGCTAAGACGGCCAATTCTGAAAAGCAAATAAGTATATTAGCAGCAAACCTTAGAAGTTCCCTACAAAAATCTTCATTACATATTACAGGAAGATGCAGACGAAACACAATCAGTAGAGGAACACGTGCCAGGTCTGAACCTGGAGTTCCTACGCCAACTGATGAGCTTAGCCAAGATCATGGTGCCAGGATTCCGGAGTCATGAGGTGGCGTTGCTGGCTGCCCACACCGTGTGCCTCTTCTCTAGGACCTTCCTGTCTATATATGTTGCTTCTTTAGAAGGATCCATAGGTAAGTAGACTTGGATGAAATGTTTAATAGGGAGTATAGTCAGCATTTTTTTAGTTATGGAACCTGGGAACCCAATGTTGAGACACTACTTTCCGTTCCCACCCGTTTTCCGCCGAATTTGAAGCATTGGGTGTTGAGTGGTGAAACTCAACACCGCGCTTTAGCTCGTTATCAGAGTGAAGGAATGAAAATATTAAATATTTCATTTTCTTGAATGGGGGTCGAACCGCGCTACATTTGCCCCCTGCGATATTGATCGTACATCAATATCGCAGGGGGCAAATGTAACGCGGTAGAGTATTTGCATAAAATATTATAAATAAGACGTTTTCATACAATCACTTTTTTAAGGTTTTTATAGTATTGCATACCGCTTTTTTGAAAAATATTATTTTTATAGTTCATAATTGTAAAGTAAATAGTGATATTTACTATAGAGTTTAATAGAAGTAGTTACAAAGAAAAACTGATATTACATTAATGATAGATTTATATGTCAGAGGCCGGGGTTTCCGTTTCCGTTCGTAAATAGTCCAACTAGTCTCAATCGCGCTAAACATGGATTGTTTATATTATTTTTATAGCTTTTTTACCTTTACACCGCAAATATCAGGATAGGTAGAGGAAACCGGGGTGGGTACCTAGTGTTAAGACACTACGTTCCCATTGAAACCGTTCTCCACTGTCCACCGGATTCTGGTGGCATTGCGTGTTGAGTGGCAGAACTCAACGGTGCGGGGAAATGTATCGAAAGTTCAGCAGAAAGTAAACACCAAGAAACATATATACAAAACTACCCCATCTCTCACAATTTGTTCATATTATATGTACACATTAAAACATACATATTAAAACAACTAATTTTTTTCTTTCAGTAAAACACATAGTCCAAAAGGATCTCCGAGCGTTCGCAGCACTTCTAATGCAATGGTTTGGTATCGCCATACCAGCAACCTTCATTAATTCGATGATACGATATCTGGAAAGCAAACTAGCCTTGGCGTTCAGAACAAGGCTGGTGAACCATGCCTATAACTTGTATTTCAAGAATCAAACCTACTACCGCGTTGCCAATCTCGACGCAAGAATAGAAAATGCTGATCATAGGTGATTTACTGAGAATATTATATTGCTCTTTTTTTCTCGCACATGGCAAGGTAGGCAGAGGAAACTTGGGAACCTAGTTTCTATTTTAGTTCCCCACTTTATATTGTAGATATACTAGATGAGGTCATTCGTGGAGCATGGGCACCGTGCAACTGTAAAGACGTCTGGTTTCCCATCCCTTATTCCCATTCAAGGAAATGAAATATTTGACACTTTTAGATATTTCAATTCTCACGCTCTGGTAGCGAAAGAATTCAGCAGAAATAAGGAATAAAAGTGTCAAAACGGGAACGGAGTGTCTCAACACTAGGTTCCCAGGTCCCCTCTGCCTATCCTACTTAAAATTTGACAGATTTTCCTAATTCGCCAATACATTTACTCTCACGCAGCTTTACACTGTATCCCGCACATGGCAGAGTAGGCAGAGGGAAGTTAGGAACTTAGTGCTCAGCTACTCTGTTCCGTTCCCCACTTCATTGCGCGTTGACTGGCGGAACTCAACGCCGCGCTTTGCCTTGTTACCAGAGCGAAGAAATGAAAAACATTAAATATTAAAATTGAAAATATGAAATATTTTATTTCCTCGAGTGGGGATTGAGCCGACAGGCCTCAACAGTACATACATACTTTTCAGTTGAATTATTTTTATTTTAATCAACAGATTAACAGAAGACGTATCAACATTTACCCAGTCGGTGGCGCATCTCTACAGTTCGTTAACCAAGCCCTGCTTCGACCTGCTCCTCATCGTACTGACGCTGGCCAGCTACTCCAATAAGATGAAAGGAAACATATTCCTTGGTAAGGAATATAGACTTTTTTTTGGATTTTAGTGAACTATGGTTGTATTTTTGACTAGGAGCCCGGTTGTGGCTTCGCCCGCTTGTATATGAACAGACACACAAACAAACATACAGAATTTTTAAACTATTGTTTTGGTTTCTATTATATTGATAAATTGCCTTTTTGTCATATATCTTCCATGTACAGATAGCGACCAGCTACAGTTTTATTATGTGCATAGATATACTGCAAGCGTAAGCTCGAAAATTCGTTCTTTTTTTTATGATATTATTGGTTTACGCGATTTTTGTTTATCTTAAATAAATTCATTGTTTTCGTATTTGCGTAAAATAATTTTGAACGTCATTGGAGATTCCTGGTCTCCAGGTTCCCTATGCTTACCCTTCTATATGCGGGATACAGCGTGTAGCTAAAAGGCCCTTAACATAACATTACTAAGAACATATTCTTATAAAATTATTCAAGTCCAAATTTCAAGGCATGCAAGGCACAGGAGCACAAACGTGTACTGTTAACGCGACAGATTTTGGGTTAGGTCCCCACTTGATGAAATTAAATATTTAACATTTTAATTTTTTTAGCTTCATATCTAAAAAAATTAAAATGTTAAATATTTAATTTCATCAAGCTTTATTAGCTTTCAATTAGCTTATTAGCTTTCAATTTGTTAAGTGGCGTAACTCAACGTCGCGCCTTGCCTTTTTAACAGAGCGAAGAATTAAAAACATAAAATATTTAAATTGAAAATATTAAACATTTCACGTCCTCGATTGGAGATCGAACCCACAACCTATCTTGAACAGTCACACGCTTGTGCTACTGCGCCACGACAGGCCTAAGAAAGTGAAAGAAATAAAACTATTTAAACATTTTCAGGCCCCGGCATGGCTACAATAGTTATCTGTCTAACTGGACAGCTATTGAGACTACTGAGTCCAAGGTTCGGTGCCTTAGCGGGGGAGGAGGCAAAAATGAAAGCGAATTTGAGACACGTACACTCTAGACTTATAGCTCACGCGGAGGAGGTAGCTTTCTATGGTGGTCACAATGTAAGTGGTTTTCTTTGTTAAATTTATTTTTTTTTGTTTTAGAAACATATGAACTAATTGATTTAGTGATATTATTTACGAAATCGTAACACATATTTAGACAAAAAACATATATTTTTTTTTTAGGAATTTGGGAACCTGGTGTTTCAACACTCCCTATCGTTCCCAATTTTTCGCTGACTTTAAGGTCTTGCGTGTTGAGTGGTGGAACTCAATGTCACACTCCCTAAGAGCAAAGTGCCTCGAGTGGGTATCGAACCGACAACCTGTCGCGTTCACAGTTACTTTCTTGTGCTCATACACCACGACTGGCCTTCAATAATGAAATATTATATCGTAAATTTTAGTGCAGGAGGCCTTGTAACGGCAAATATGAAAAAATATATATATTTTCTAATAACTTTAATTGTCCTATATCTATTTCAAGTATTTATATCGCTCCTTAGGCATTTAAGGGCCACTGTAAATAACGATTTTTTCTAACAAGTGTTAAAAAAAATACTTTAAGAAGTGTTGTAAGTTTAATCTATCTCTCTTTCTGTGGTATTGAAATCTTTAGCAAATGTACCGAATTGAGTGCGGGTTTTTTTAACCACGAAAATATATTTTTTTAATCTACTATAATATAACAACCTCATCTCTTTTGTGCAGCCGACATTTACACAAACAGACAGACGCATCAAACGTACAACACCTGCTTTTTACAACGTCGGTGAAATCCTTTGAATAACCCCTGAAAATAATCATTTCTCTATCAAAGGTGGAGTTGGGCCAGCTCCAATCTGCCTACAAACAACTAGTGACACAGATGACGTCGGTATTCAACAAGAAACTCTGGTACGTGATGTTGGAGCAGTTCTGCATGAAGTACGTGTGGTCGGGCACTGGTATGGTGATGCTGGCGCTGCCCATACTGACTGCGAACAGGGTTGATGGTGAGTGGTACTCGGAGACGGGGATTAGTGGTTAATCGCAATTAAAGTTTGGAATTGGGGTGCAAAGGTGTCTGTTTGTAAAGGTGGTTTGTAAAGGTGGATTGTGGGTTCGATCCCCACTCAAGGATTATTTATATTATCACTCTAGTAAAAAGACAAAGCGAACATTGACTTCCTTCCATTCTTTCCCCTGTAACACGTAATGCCTCAAATTCGTCGGAAAGTGGGTAACGGAACGGAGTGTCTTAACACTAGGTTCCCACGTTCCCTCTGCCTATCTATCCTACCATATGCGTGAAGCTGATAATAAATATAATTTTCACAGGTTCTGTAGGTCAGGGTATCAGCGAGAGGACAGAGTATATGACAACTTCAAGAAACTTACTGAACTCCGCCGCGGACGCTATCGAGAGGCTTATGTCTAGTTATAAGGTAAATATATTACTTTTATGTTACGCCTGTCATAATATTTACTTCCCTTGTAATTTAGCAGCAAGCAGAGGGAACCTGGGAACCTAGAACATTTTGTTCTCATTAAGATGGTTCCATTCCCAGTAGTGTTGGGCTTTGCCTCATTACCAGAGCGAGGAAGTGAAACTATTAAGTATTTTTCTTCGTTGAGTTGGAATTGAATACACAACCTTTCATTTTTAACACAAGCTGTACAAGTTACGCCACGACGGGCCTTTGATCTGATAGTAGTTGTATACTCATAATGATAATTTGTAAAATATTAATGCATTTTATTGATACTATTTTTAAAGTGTTATTGTCAAAATCCTTACTTAGGAAAAATAAGAATTAGCATTTTATTTTATTCAGTCTCACGTTGTTTCCCCACATGGCAGTATAGGCAGAGGGAAATTGGCAACTTAGTGTTAAAACACTCCGTTTCACATCCGTTCTCCACTTTCCGCATAGTTTGAGGTGTGTTGAGTGGCGGAACTCGAGAGCGAAGAAATTAAAAAAATTTAAACATTTAAATTTGATAATATTAATATTAAATATTTAAATCCCTCGAATGAGAATCGAACCCACAACCTGTTGTTTACAGTCACACGTGTGACTGGTCTTTTTTAAATTTTTATTTTTTCAAATATTGAATTCGAACTTGCTACCCCCAGGAAGTGGTGACGCTGGCCGGCTACGCGACCCGCGTGTCGGACATGCTGGTGGTGTTCGGGGAGGTGGCGCGCGGGCGCTGCGTGCGCGCGGTGCACGCCGCGCCCGCCTCCACCGGCTTCCAGGTCACCTTCAGGGACCGCCAGCCCGTGCCGCAGGGTCAGTGTGTGGATGTGTAGTCATATGTGTGTGATGTGTGCTCACATGTGTGGATGTGTTATTTTATGTGTAGATTTACGGTCACATGAGTGAATGTGTCACCACATGTAAATGTAACATCACATGTATGGATGTGGGTACACGTATGGAAGTGTGACGCATATATGGATGTGTGGTCACATGTGGTGATTTTTGACCACACATGTGCATATGTATACACATATATAGATGTGATAGATATGTACAGATGTGTCATCACATATGTGTATGAGTCGTAGCATGTTTGGATGTGTGATTATACGTGTAATTTTGTGATCATGTGTTATCACATCCCCATGTGTAATCACATACATGTCTGGATGTGAGATGACATTTGTGTATGTGTGTTAAAGTCTACTAACTTAACAAACAAATAACAAATTCCAGGTAAAATCACGTACACAACGGATCTTTCAATAAGTCTTCACAACGTGCCCATAGTGACGCCGGCGTGCGACGTGGTCGCCAGCGGTGTCAGTCTGGACCTCAAACCTGGGACCCATCTGCTGATTGTTGGGCCCAACGGCTGTGGAAAAAGCAGGTAAGAGAGTCTATGATTTTTTATTAGCATTATGGCAATCTTAGGAATTATTGGTTCGAGTTATTAATTTCTGCTTTATGAATAGATGTTACAGAAAGAAAGGTTTAAAGGTGTTAGATAAATTAAGAATTTACTGGGTTAATAATAATAGTATATTATATAAACGTGATAAAAACGCTCCGATCCATTTTAAAATATGTTTTGTTGATTTTAATTTTTGTACTTTCGCGTACACGTACTCTTTTTAATAAAAATTGAAAACAGCCAATTGGACAACATTTCGGTTATGGATGAATGACTGTAGGTTTCCTCTACCTAGCCTACTGTATGCGGAATGTTTTTATACTGTAGAAAATTAAAAAAAAAATGCTCATTTAGAAAATGTATAATTATTTATTCTTATGATTTGATCATTTGGAAAAGAGGCGCGGGTTAAAATTCCGCTACGTTCAAATTTTAAATATGTTCTCTATATGAGTTTTTTTTTACAAAGAGTGGATTATTTTTACTTGTTACTTTAATTAATTGTTTATAAATATGTTTAATTTGCAGTCTGTTCCGCATAATCTCGGGCCTGTGGCCAGTGTTCGGCGGCGAGCTGCGCATCCCGAAGCCGTGCGAGTGCGCGCACTGCGCCGGCGAGGCGGGCGAGGCCGCGCCCGCCGCCTGCCTCGCGCGCCCCGTCATGTTCTACATACCGCAGAGGTCAGTCACGGGGAATATTCTCCATTGTACACCCATAGAGGACTGTCGTGGCGCAGCGGCGCCAAAGTGTGACATTCTCACTTGAGTAAATTAAATATTTAGTAGTTTCAATTTAAATGTATAATGTATTCATTTCTTCGCTGTGGTAACAGGGCAAAACGCGGCGTTGAGTTCGTCTCATCACGCAATGCCTCAAATTCAGCGGATAGTGGGGAACGAAAGTGAAATGGAGTGTCTTAACACTAGGTTCACAAGTTCCCTCTGCCGACTCTGCCATGTGCGGGATACAGCGTGAAGCTGAGTAGCGTAGTGTGTAGAGAGTTTGGCCGTGTTGATTCCGGCTTAGAATAGGATCACCCTGGTACTGATGGTGTCGTAAGAGGCGACTAAAGTACGAGTGGAAGAGTCACATTGTCTGTCAGCAATGGCAACAGGCATGGGCAGACTCGACCGGATTGATACCACCCCCGGCATTTAAAACCGGCGTTAAGTAGTGACCTTGATCACTGCGTTTCACATTGGGTAATGCCGGGCCCCGGTGCCCATCCACCTTACAGGTCGACAACGCTCCTGTAGCTCTTCTGGTGCTACACGGGGCCGCGGGCGGCGGTAATCATTTACCATCAGGTGACCCGCTCGTTTACCGTTTCATATCCATAAAAAAAAGAAAAAAAGAGTGTACACCCATTAAGAAGACAACAATAAAAAAGATAACGGAAAACAGAAATGTACAAGAGGCGACCTTATCTCTTCCAGGCAACCTTAAGGCATGGCTGTCTTTATCTTTATGAGACAATTAAAAAGATAATTTGTGGAAATAGGTGGCCTGTTGTTATAGCAACAAATATATCAATATATACATATCATGATCGTTTTACGTATGTAAATCATAATTCGTACCATTTAATTACCCCATATTTACAAGAGTCTGTAACAATGAAATATTCAATTAGATCTACGGTTTTTATTCTAATAGTGAGAGGTTTAATATTCTCTATCGATTTTGAACTACATTTCGACGCTTGAACACATTCGCTCATGTCACAGGCTAAATATATCATTCAAATTTCCTTATTTTCAACATTTATCCCGTTCTGAGAAATTAGAGAGAACTGTGCACAAAAATATGATAGCATCTCCACAGTATTCATCTTTCTTACATTCTTCTTCTGTAATGCCCATGTTTCGCTGCCGTATAACAGCGTCTGTACCAGTACTGCATTGCGTACAACCAAATGCCCTGCTATACTGACGTTTCGTCGTCTCAACAATGCAGCCAATGCACTGGTAATATATATAAATGCCAATGCATCAGCTACATCAAGACTCAGCATTTGTACATCTCCTTGTAAAATTCCACCCTTTGCTGCAAAACTTGTGTTTGTTCGCATTTGTCTCCACTTACCACACCAGGGGAAACGCACTGGTGCGCGTCTACATACATTCTTTAAAATAGCAAATATGAATTAAATAACCGAACTATTTGGATGCGTCCGCCAGGCCCTACATGTCGGAGGGTTCCCTGCTGGACCAGGTGACGTACCCGGCGCGCGGCGGCGCGGCGGCGGAGGCGCGCGCGGCGCACGTGCTGCGCGCGGTGCGGCTGGACGCGTGCGCGGCGCGCCACGGCGGCCTGCGCGCCGTGCGCGACTGGCGCGCCACGCTCTCCGGCGGGGAGAAGCAGCGCCTCGCCTGCGCCAGGATGTTCTACCACAGGTACTGTACGCTTACAAAATCGTACAACTAGTACGGTTTTTTCAATAAGCATTTTTCTGTTCCAAGTGTGGATTGACACTTTAAATGCTCATTTTTGCACTCTGTTGCGCGCGTGTGCTGCGCGTGGTGCGTCTTTTGTACTTACGTATATTTATATTGTACTATGTTCTTTTAAGTAATTTATTTTTTCAGTAGAAATGTAAATTGTATTTTAACAATAAATAGCTTACAATATTTTAAATGGATCATAAATCAATAATATTTACATCTAGCTGTAACAATTTTTCTCCATGATAAAAATGTTCATCTAAATGTATACTATTTAATTTACTAGTTAAAATCACACCAAAAGTGTCGAAATGTTATATGACGTCACGTCTGAGTAATCTGTTACAATAATAAATGTCAATTCGTTTATTTACTAAGGCGTGACGTCATTCCCTTTGATTGGTGTACAACATGTCATGGCGGCTTGCCATATTTAGTAGATTTATTTTTATATATATTTATTAATCCTTCATTAATAAAATATATATATATATATATATATATATATATATATATATATATATATATATATATATATATATATATATATATATATATATATATATATATATAT
>DWMZ01003770.1:0-12365 GCA_018249855.1 Eueides tales michaeli | reverse complement strand
TATATATATATATATATATATATATATATATATATATATATATATATATATATATATATATATATATATATATATATATATATATATATATATATATATATATATATATATATATATATAACACAGCGATTATTCCATCACTGATAAAATACCACGACTTTGTATGCATTTCTTGACGTAATGTACAGTGCGGTCAGTAAGTTGTGGCCTTAATTTTGGGACTTTAGGAGTAACCACACATCGCAGGAACCTCCCCCCTGGTGTTAAGATACCCCATTCTCCATACACACTCTAATATATAGATGCACTGCGTTTTGAAATAGGAACGCCGCCCTTTGCTTCCTAAGAAAATGAAAATATAATAATGTCCCTTACTCGACTGGGTATCGAACCCACAGCCTACGGTGTTTTTGACATTAAATGTTTGTTTTTTCAGAATCATAAGCAGAAGAAACTTGCATTAAACTATTATACTGTTCCGTTCTCCACATTCCGAAGAATACAAGGAAGTTGAGTGGTGAAACTTAACGCTGAATTTTGCTATGTTACCACAGTACAGTACTATAAATATTCACAGCGGCCTATAAAAAAAGGGAACCTCTCAACCCTTCTATCCCTTACCTGGTGCACTTCCAACATAAACAAACTGATAGCTAATCAAGTAGTATCCATAATGTACGGAACCAGGCGCCGCCATTCCCAGACAGTATAAATCAAATATGCTTTGTGCAAATGTGAAGAGAGCTATGAGCTGAAAATGAAATAAACATATAGTAATATTTTTTTTTCAGGTATCCCGGATATGGCAGGGTAGGAGGAGGGAACTTGGGGAAACTAGTGTTAAGACACTCTGTTCCATTGCCTACTTCCTACCGAATTTGAGGAGTGTTCAGTAGTGGAAATTAAATGACGCAGTGTAACTTGTTAGCACACCAATAAATGAAAACATATAATATTTAAAATGAAAATATAAAATATTTCATTTCCTCGAGTGTAGACCGTACCTACAGATTATCACTTACATTCACATGCTAATTGCTCCTGCTCCATGACAGGCCTCAATATAATAATACTCTCATCATAATTTTATATAAAAAATTAAAGAAATATATAGTTTATAAGACAGCAGGAGCCATCATCTTTGTGGTGCAAGGGTGCGAATGTAAACACAATAGTTGTGGGCTCATCAATTCAGTATTTTCATTTCCTCACTCTGGTATTAAGACAAATTGCGGCGTTGAGCACCGCTATTCACATTAAACTCGCAATACACTACTAAAATCTTAAGGCATTGACGGGTATAGCTCAGTTTAGCCAGAGTGTGTGGCTGCTAAACTACTATCATGCGGTAGAAACAAATTAAATATAAGTATTAAGACTATGGCCCTCTCCCTCTCCTATGACAGATTTAAAGTTACTATAGTAGTATAATTTTGGTAATGTAATATTTATTTTATAAAACTTATTTAGAAAATAGTATGTTGAATATGTCAAATTTTTTCTTACACAAAATTTTATATTTGTTATACTTTAACACAATTAATGTACATTGTGTACACAAGTGTCTGTTCCCTCGACCTCTCTCATGTGCAGGATATAGGAAGCCAATAATAATAAAACTATACTTACTAAAGATATGCAAGCAGTCAACAAAGATCCTCTTTGTAAATCTAACACAAACGCATCATGTAATATAGGCTTTTGATACCACGGCACTCTCAAAGATCGAACTGATTTTGACGAACGTAAGTTTGTTGATGATCTTAAATAAGAAGAAATACATACTTATAATATTATTTAGTTTTTTTTCGGAAGTGTTGTCTGTAAGTTTAATTACATAAAGCTGATGTTTATGAAAATTTCTGATAATTATGTAAATTTTTAATTAGCTATAAACTGTAGATACAGCAGATTGTATGGTCAAATGATAATAACTAATAGACCTTAACAAAACAAATTTCATACAAATGTTAGAAATTAATGTATGTATTATTTTGGTGCTCGCTAAATAACTAAGAGAGACTTGATGCATATAGTGATTGTATTGCAAATTATGCTGTGGCTGTTCATTAATTTCTTCATTTACGGTATTTCAGGGTGCCAGTTCGGAGTAAATTTCACTTTACCAATGTAATGTTGTATGGAAAACTGATGAAAAGAATTGATCAATTCAAAAAGAGACTACACAATAATATAATACTGTCTGTTTATATGTACTATAAGATTGTTGACATACAACACATTTTAAATGTACAAGGTAACTATAATCATAGGTGTACTAAGATTAATTAACACAAAGTAATATAGCCTCAATAAATAAACTATACAATATAAGAATTTTTCAAACCAAATTAGCTATTTATATTATTAGTGCAGTTATACAGAAGATATTGAAGTTGTTATATATAATATTATAATATTTAAACTTTTATACTCATGAAAATAATATTATTTTTCCATTCTCATGAAATGATTCTGTCTATTGTATTTAGAACTGTTTTGGCTCACAATCATCAATTTGACTTTAGATTAATCGTTTAAATAAACGGTAACATTTAAAGGCAATTCGATTTCACTCATATTATAAAGAAATCTCTACAACCATGTTTAAGCCGTAAGACAATAATAAAATATGCTTTTATACGAAATAAAAAACAAAGCAGCAAATAACATACTTTCCAGTATAATGGGAGTACACAGAAGGTGTAGATCGGTACGTCGACGGTGTTTTTCTTCCGTACATTGTGATAGTTTCTGTAGTTCTTACGAACGGTTAACGCCCAATATAATAACTTTTGTTTTTCTATGAAAATTAAAAACTCAAGTCACTTTACGCGTTATATTACAAATTTGTGAAACTAAAGTAAACATTTGTTTTATATATTTATGATTTTAGTTAATGATAAAAAAAGTATTATAAGATTTAAATTTTGAACGCCACACCTGCGTCCCCGATTGTTTGGTATTTGCGAAATCGTAATGTCAAATCGAAGCAATACCACAGGTTATATAGGCCGTTTTCCGATTTATCAAAACAGCGTTCATAGAGTACCACAGATGCGGTAAAATTCATGTGACTTTGAAGTCACATGTGACTTGACTAGTGCTTACAGTACTGACAGATCGGAGCGTCAGCATAGACGTTCCATGTCAATGTCACTATCGTCACTTTCCTCGATTATGGAATATGCTTGAAATCAAGTATTTCATCATCATCAGCTTGTAGTGGTTAATATTATATACATACATGTAATTAAGTTTATTATATTTATAGTATATTAATTAATTTATTTTTATATAATTCTCATTTATGTTTATTTTTATTAATTGTACAAGCAGAACCGGGCGTGCAAGTAAAGTTGTAATTCGGCTCGCGCTTGCCCACTAAACGCATTCTTTGCTAAACCGGTCTCGCGGTATGCTCTGCGCATACGCTGGTGCATCAGTCCGATTCCCTATCGCGACGGCGAATGCACGCCCGATTTGCGCTTTCTGGCTATTTACGTATTTCACAATTGCTATATTATATTTCGCTAAATTTAATTCTTTCCGCTTTCCTTTGTTTGAACTGTGTATCTAAAATCTTATTCAGTGCTTAATACTCTTAGTCTATCCTTCTACTTGTCTTTATTGTTGTGTGTTTTGCTTACGTGTTAAATAAACTTTAATAGTTATATGGACTTATTATTTCATATTTTCATAGTTGTTAGTAGGTGCTAAAGTTAGCCCTATACGTATTAACTATAGTAGTAATATTTAGTAGCAGTTATATTTAGTAATAGTATTATTTAGTAGTAGTAATATTTAGTAGTAGAAATATTTAGTAATAGTAATATTTAGTAGTAATAATATTTAGTAGTAGTAATATTTAGTAGTAGTAATATTTAGTAGTAATATTTAGTAATAGTAATGTTTAGTAGTAGTATTATTTAGTAGTAGTAATATTTAGTAATAGTAATATTTAGTAGTGGTATTATTTTTGTTTAAAGAAATAACGTAATTAAAAGGTTCCATATTGACCGCGACGTTTATTTACTCATATTTCACGTGTCAATATTAATTTTACTTCCACACACCGATAAGACGCGGCGTTGTGTTACACGACTTACCAAATCTTGAATATGGATAGGAAATTAGTATTTAGAAAATTGTTTATTCGATCGATCCCCTTATTTATGAAGCTATTAAATAATGCAGGCCCCTGGATAAGATTACTGAGAAATTAGTGGATTGTGCGTTTTATTCCTACGTAAGAAAATTATTATTAATATTAAATATTATATTAATAATATTTTTCTGTCGTGGCGCAGCGGCACAAGCGTGTGGCTGTGACCGACAGGTTGTGGGTTCGATCCCCACTCGAGGAAATGAAATATTTAATATTTTCAATTTAAATATTTAATGTTTCATTTCTTCGCGCTGGTAAAAAGGCAAATCACGGCGTCGAATTCGAAAACACTCAACACGTAATGCCTTAAAATTCGGCGGAAAGTGGGGAACGGAAGTGGAACGGAGTGTCTTGACACTAGGTTCCCAGGTTCCCTCTGCCTACTCTGCCTTGTGCGGGATACAGCGTGAAGCTAAAAAATAAATTGAATATTTTCATTTCTTCGCTGTGGAAACAAGGCAAAGGGCGGCGTCGATCCCCACCACTCAACATGGATGAGGAAAGGAACGGAGTGTCTCAACACTAGGTTCCCAAATTCCCACTACCACGTGCGCGATATAGTGTGAAGGTAAAATAAAATAAAAATACAAAATACATTTACTTCCTACAAAAAACTTAGTTAAAATCCTAATTGAAACATCGCATGATGTATAGCGAAAACCTGAATCAGAGTTAATATGGCGGCGAATGATATGCCGAGTTTGTAATTGAAATTTAATTCCAACAACATCACATATATACTATGCTCAGCTTCACGCTGTATCACGCACTTGGCAGGGCAGGCAGAGGGAACTTAGGAAAGTAGTGTTACGACACTCCGTTCCGTTCCCCAATTTCCGCCGAATTTGTGGGATTGCGTGCCTTTGACTACATACTACATACTTAGTCAAAGAAATAAAAAAAAATCATTTCATTATTCAAATACTTTCCATTACTAAGAAATTTGTAGAACACAAACATGTAAAGATAACTTAAAATTCGATGCCCACACGGAGAAAATGAACACTTTTTATTTCCTCGTTCTCCTTGTAACAAGAGAAAGTAAAACATTGAGTCTCGCACCTCTTTAATTTTAGTAAATATATATATATATATATATATATATATATATATATATATATATATATATATATATATATATATATATATATATATATATATATATATATATATATATATATATATATATATATTGTTTTTTAGTTTTCCGCTGTAGCCCGCATATGGTAGGATAGGCAGAGGGCACATAGGAACCTAATGTTAGGGCACTCCGTTCTATTCCCCACTTTCCACTGAATTTGAGGCTTTGCTATGTTACCAAAGCGAAGAAATGAAAACATTAAATATTTAATTAGAAAATATTAAATATTCCATTTCCTCAAGCGGGGATCGAACCTGCAACCTGTCGCGTTCAGTCACACGCTTGTGCCACGACAGGCCTCTACGTATATGTATGTATATATGTAAATAAGCTTAAAAAGGTTCCCAGCGTCTAAAAATAGTGTTGACTTTAATATAAGAGGGCCGGTACAAAAGGGAGCGGTGTAAACGTTCAGCTTGTAGAGACTTGAGCAACTTGTTATGAATATTAAACGAACGGCCGAGCATTTGAAAACACAAACAAACAACAGAACAATTGAAATGTTAATGTATTTTCTTTTATATTTATTTTTCGTTCCCCGCAAAGAGTATGGTAGACAGAGGAAACTTGGGAACCTGATGTTGAGACACTCCGTTCCCGTCGTATCCGGGGATCGGTTACGCAACTGGTCTCAATTTCCATTTGAGACAGTGTGTGTTAAGTGGCAGAATTCAACACTAGCCTTGGTTTATTACTAGAATGAGGAAAATGAAAAATATATTTTTTTTTCAGCTTCACGCTGTATCCCGCTCATGGCAGGGTAGGCAGAGGGAACTTGGGAACCTAGTGTTAAGACACTCCGTTCACCTTTCCTCCAAATTTGAGGCATCGCGTGAATAATATTTAATATTTAATTGAGTGGGAATCGAATCCACATCCTGTCGTGTTTAAAGTCACACACTTGTGCCACTGCGCCACGACAGGCTCCAAATAGTATGAAACAGAAAAAGATATAGCAAATTTTGGTTAAAAAATAACATTAGTATGTTTGTACGAAATTTACTACATTACTTAACCTATATTTTGGAGCAAAGTGCATTGTAACATAAATAAAGTACATCTGTTTTAGCTTTCTGTAGATATTAACTATAGATCGTACATACCTACAGTATTACGACAATCGCTATCGAGTGCGTAAAATATATAGCCCGTCTACGTTCACTACGGTTTTTATATGTAGGGTACTAAAATGTTTATTTTTATATACTTGTATCTCATGCGTTATGTATAGGATGTATAGTAAATTAGACAAATTACTAGACATATATCTAGGATTGTGGGTTCGATTCCGACTTAGGGGGAAATTTTATTTCCTCACTCTGGTAAGACAAAGCGCCACTTAACACCAAATGTCACTAAAATTAAATATTTCAACCTTTTTCACTCTACTCCTGAATAAAGGTCTCCACAAAAGGATACCCTGAAATGATCCTGCCATCCACATCCAGCGGCTTCCGACGACTTTGATCAGTCGTCAATTGAGCATCGACCAGCTGCCGCTCGTGCCCAAGGGCATAGCTCCTCGCCTTGTTTCTCGTCAGAGGAGATGGTCACGCCAGATGAAAGGGTAACTTTATCAAGTAATACGTTCCAAATTCGGCGAAAGTGGGGAAGAGAACGGAGTGTCTTTACACAATTCAGCGAAAATGGAGAAGAGAACGGAGTGTCTTTACACTAGTTCCCAGGTGCCATCTGCCTACTCTGCTACTTGCAGGATACAGCGTGCTATTTTTTTACTAAGTTATTTAGGCTATCAGAAGACGCACTAAATATGCAATCAATCCTGAAAGACCTTCATCTTATTCCCGCACAATATCGAACACCAAACCATCGTGTATACATACAAATATATATTGTCAGACAATCCCACTGCGCCGCGAGGGTTTAAAGTAATAAGTAATCAATATTTAATTGGCATAAAGAAACTTGATAATCATGGGAAATCGCGCACAATGTGTTGAGACATTGATATTGATTAAATAGAACAACCTTCATAGTGGTATCAAACATTCTTTTCATTCAGACCAGTAGGCTAATGCATTTTCAATCCAGTAATAAGACAAAACAAGCGGCGTTGAGTTCCGCCATTCAACATGTAATGTGTAACAGTGGCTCGGAAAGTATGGCAAGGAGTATTTTGACATTGGGTTTTGCCTACCAACAATATGAAGGAAAACGCTAGAAAATAAGGAAACTTTTTGTCTACTTCACGCTGTATCCCGCATGTGGTAGGGTAGGTAGAGGAACCTTGGGAACCCAGTGTTAAGACACTCTGTACCGTTCACAAACACTGTGTGGGGCAGTTTTGTCCCTAAACGATACAAAAAAGACCTCAAGGGAAATTTCAATATATATATTTTTTTGTTGTATAGAATCACTTACATAGCATAACAAGAAAGGCAGTCAAGTAACAAAATGTGACAAACTCTTCTAAGAAAGATATACATATCTCGCATATAGCACGTCCTAAGTCTTATAGGAAATATAGTGTTTAATCACTACGTTACCTACGCACCATTGAAATTTCCAGACAGTAACTTGTCAATGGGAAACCACAATGCCGCACTGTATCTTGTTACCACAACGAAGTCATGAAAATAGTTCTCACCCCCGAGTGAGCATCGAACCCACGCCTATCGCTTTTACAATGTCCACAAAAACAAAATGTTTTACATACTAACTTTACAATTCTCAATTTTCTTGAAAAAAAGGGTTAAAATTTACACAAAATATAAATATTCATTGGTATTAATTATAGAACGTACTGTATAAATCAAGTTGATAAGAAGACAAAGTCCAAGGCTTTACACACTTTTTATGGTAATCAAAACACGCTATAGTGAAACAATATTACTTCTTTTATCATGCTGTATACCACATGTGGCACTCTGTTCTCATTAATACACTATCGTTCTCCACTTTTCTCCGTAGATTTATATATTCTTTAAATGAAAAACCCTTCTTTTTAAGGTGAGTTTCGATAAATCTTTATATAGCTAGAGAAAATAATTTTTCCTTTTTTATTTTTTTCAACGACGCGCTTTGCTTTAATAGCTTTAATACCAGAGCGAAGAAATGAAATATTAAATATTTAAATTGAAAATATTCAATAATTCAAGAAGAAAAAAAATGTTTTTTCTTTCCTAAGTATGAAATAAAACTTTAAAAATAGAAAAAAAATTTAATAAATAGCATTCTCTCTTGCCAAACGATAATTCTAAACAAATTGTCTTTGGGTAGCGGAAATTTGTAAAAATCGTCCCTACAAAGATGCTAAAAACATAAATAAGTTGTAACAAGCGTATAAAAATTTCGACGGAGGTTGGTGAGGACGGATGGCTTAGTTGATCAGAGCGCTTGGACGGTTTCCAAGAGGCGCGGGATCAAATCCTAATATTTTTCTTTCCTAAGTGTAGAATAACATTTTAAAAATTGTAAAAATATTATGTATTAAAAATACTACAACATTTTAACAACTGTTGTGGCGCAATTCTACCCCTTTTTTCACGGTGTATTCTGTATGAAGCGGAGTAGTGAGAGGGAACCTAATCTTAAGACACTCCGTTCCCCTACTGCCTAATTTAACGGATTTAGTAACGGAATCCGAGGACATTTTTTTCTGGCAGAACGGGAGGGGAATATATATATATATATATATATATATATATATATATATATATATATATATATATATATATATATATATATATATATATATATATATATATATATATATATAACTAACACAACATTATTTTGAGACCTGTGTTAGCGCAACGGCACAAGCGTGTGCCTGTAAATGCGACAGGCTGTCATTTCAATCCCCACACAATATTTAATATTCTGAATTTAAATACTTGGTCTTGTAACAAGTCCAAGGGTGGCGTTGAGCCTCGTCACTCTACACGCAATGAGTCAATTTCAACGGAAAGTGGGGAACGGAACGGAGTGTCTTAACACTAGGTACCCAAGGTTCCCCTACTCTGCCATGTGCGGGATACAGCGTGATACTGAATGAGGGTCACTGACATTATAAAGCTGTTTAGGTAATCAGGTATCACTGATTCAAATTGAAAGTTTATTTTCGTGTTAGTAAATTAATTTATCGATGTGAACCATAAATCGAAACAAATAACGTCTATCGGTTACAGTCTTTCTCTAGCACTTAATATATATTATCTGTAATAGCGGCTTCGCCCGCGTGCTAAAATAACATTATTTAAATTACCACGCAGACGAAGCCGCCGGTAAAACGTAGTGTATCTTTATGAATAGCCCAAAATATGTATGCTTGCTAAAAGCATTAAATGTCAACGTGGTGAGAAACGGCCATAAGACTGTTTAATCGCCACACGTCAGGCGCTAAGGCTGAAACATACTGAAGGCTTTGGTATAACCAAAGCAAATTATAGAAAGAGAGTTAAATTATATATTGTTTCATTTAGGTTTTCGCTGTATCGCACAGATTGTAGTATATACTGAGCACTGCACCTAGTGTCAAGACACTCCGTTCCCATTAACGTACTACCGATTTTTTTCTTTTCGTTAAATGAAAAAAAACCAACACAATAATTTTAATCATTAAAAAAACCAACCAAGATATACAAAAAATATATTAAATGAAAAAATGCTGGCCAAAATATATTTAGCATCTAATTTAACGGAGCTTCAAGTCTCACGTGCGTAACCGGACTAAGACATCAATCATGCATGTATTAGCTATCTGTTCCGAAACACTTCCGTCATGGTGATGGCGTACAAAATATTTTGCGTGAAATTAAAATTAAAAAAAAAAAACAAGCACTATTTTTTTCGCATTGCAGAGAAAACAGAGAGAAGCTAGTGTTAAGACACTCTGTTTCCCACGTTTGTTCCCAAGTTTAAAATAGAGGCCTCTCGTGGCGCAGCGGCACAAGCGTGTGGCTGTAACCGACAGGTTCTGGGTTCGAAACCCACTCGAGGAAATGAAATATTTAATATTTTTAATTTAAAATATTTAATGTTTCATTTCTTCGCTTTGGTAATAAGACAAAGCGCGGCGTTGAGTTCAGCTACTCAACACGCAATAGCTCAAATTCGGCGGAAAGTAGGGAATGGAAGTGAAACGGAGTGTATAAACACTAGGTTCCCGGGTTCCCTCCTTCCTACCCTGTCTTGTGCGGGATACAGGCGTGAAGCTAAGAAAATTTTAAATATTGTTGCTTTGATCGTAGATCAAATACATATCCATCGCATTTACAGTCACATACTAAGACCACTGCTCTATATCTGACAGGAAAAAGCATTGCTTTAAGACGTTATTTTAATTGGTCGTTAACTCAGACGCTATACTGCAGCCTAAGAATCCTCAAATAAAATTAAACATCTACAATTACTGCTAGAAACTCCAGCCTTAATATACTCAGTTCTCCAATTTTTAAGACATAACGTGTTGATTAGTAGAACTCTACCTTGCGTTATATGCCAGAGAGAAAAAAGTCAAAATAAAAGAGAGAGTAAAGTCAAATTAAAATTGAAACAATCCCCGGTTGAACCTATAACCGACACAATTACAGCTAAACTCCTACGCAAGATGGCCCTAAATGCCTATATAAACTATATTAATTTTCGTCCTTAAGCACCACCCAATATTTGAGCCATTGCGTGTATATAGGAGGCACTCAACCCGCTTTATTCACCAGAATCCATCAAGCATTACACCATCTCGTAGTGACTGAGTCACTGAAGGCAGTGAAGGTCGGAGAGTCACGTCTCTAGCTAAATGTAGGGCTCCATCTGAACTGCACCAAGTTTTTAACAAGACGGCCTGTCGTCAATATTTTCAAATTAAATATTTAATGTTTTCATTTATACGCTCTAGTAACAAGACAAAGCGCGGTGTTGAATTACGCCGCTCAACACGCAATATCGGCGGAAAGTAAACAACAGAACGGAGTGTCTTAACACTAGGTCCCTAAGTTCTCTCTGCCTATCCTACTATGTGCGGGATACAGCGTGAAGCTGAAAAAAAAAAATCTCTGAATGGGAAATCGAACCTACAACCTCAAAATCTAAGTAAGCCTTTAATAACATCATGCCAAGAGTATGATATATTATGATATATTAACACGTTCTTAGAAAGAGGTCAACACGCTTATCTCGTCCCACGGAGCTCAAAGAAAGTAATCTGCACACCCATCTCTTACAGGACCAAAGTAAATGACGCATTACCCAATGTGTATAACAATTTAATGTAAATGAAAGTGTTTGATTAAAAAAAATGTATCTTTTTCTGTTTCACGCCGTATCCCGCATATAACAGGGTAGGCAGTGGGAACCTTATGTTAAGTCACTTGATTACCTTGGTGTTTACAACAAAATATCGGCTAATTTGGTTAGCGAAATAAGCTGAAAAAAGACAGTTTAGTCTTGGTATAAGAACGATGAAATGTAAATAAGATCTTTGATGTTTGCGATACCGTGGTCTACCCGTAACCACGGACTACTGCAAAGTGTTCGAAAGATCGGGTTTCTAAAAATGTTTAACATTCAATATACGTTAATTACGTATAAATCGGGTTAAATTAGTTTCACTAAAAATATAAATACTTGATTACCCCAAGTTGGAATCAAACAATCGTTGCGTTAACAGAAAGACACTGTGTTGCTGCGCCACGATGGACTTTTTTTTATTTATAATTAACATTTTTCAAAAGATTATTAAAATAAAATGTATATTGCTAAATATATTAACAACGGATCTCTAAAATACATATTATTACAAAAAATTAAATAAAAAAAACCTCTCACCCAAAATATCAGTACCTCATCACAGCTAAGCGATTTAGCTCTTAAACTGTCAACCCGATTTTCATAAAACAACAAAGAATACCACAATGAACAAGGCTTAAAAAGAACCGCTCTCAAATAGGCTTATTCCTGAGAAGCTCCAATGCCACAGACCGACATACATATACATATACATATGTCAAACTTGTAACAAAAAACTTTTTCCACGTTATGAACCCCATGAGGTGACAAACAGACATTCAAAATCCACAAGACACAAACAAAGTC
>DWMZ01003769.1:0-12366 GCA_018249855.1 Eueides tales michaeli | reverse complement strand
TGTGTTCCGCCTCAGCACGAAATGCTCCGATTCGGCGCAAAGTGGAAAAGGGAAGTGTTTTGATGGGAACGGAGCTAGGTTACCAAGTTCCCTCTGTCTACCCTACTATGTGTGGGATACATCCTGACGCCGATTTGATTTAGGAATATGAAAGTTTGTGAGGGAAAACAACTGAATTGATTTAGATGAAAAAGAATGATTCAATTACATTATACGTATATTACGGTAAATTATAGCGAAAATATTTTGTACTGGCTGTAATATAATAATGAGTAAGCGAGGGAAGCCCCATATGCTGGTCTCATGTTGCAGCAGTTGTTGGGACAGCGTACGATTTTAAAAAAGAAAGTTGTAAGGTTCAATGAACCTTACAACTTTCTTTTTTAAATGATAGAAATAAAAAGATATCAGTGGGTAATGACCCACTGATATCTTTTTATTTCTTCAGTTTCATAAAATGAAGCGTGGAAATTACTCACTTAATACATAATCTTAGATAATCTTGAACGGAGTGTCCTTACCCTAGATTCTCTCTGCCAACCGTATTGTTTTATAATGCATATAGTTATCATATATATTTGTTGAATCTCTATACAAAATCTTCGCTAATGTTTCTCCATGCGTGCTTTACATTTATAAGGTAAAAGTAAGCGTCATTAATAACGATACTGTATAGTTTCTTAAAGCTTTGAGGCGTAAATGGTGCGGGTTCATATTTGGTAATTCAACTGCAACTACATTTACTTGTTATTATTTCAGGTCGTTGCCAATAACTGTTGGTGATATCCGTGACCATATAAACAGGCATGTTGAAGCCGCAGGAGTCAGATTTAAGTGAGTAAGGCTAAATTTAGTTTAAATCTACTAATTAGTCGGATTTCTATATACATTTTTGAATACAAAATCAATGTGAATAATCTTAATACAATTAATACAATATTTTTTCTAAAGCATTTATATTTTAAAAATATTACAGTATACTACATATTTTATTACGTTGTATATTTGCATTATTATTAATTTTATTATTAAAAAGACAATACAAGCTTACCAACTAAATCAGACTAAAATACTAAATTTAAAAACGTATAAAAATTTGAACGAATCAGGATTTGAACCCGCGCCTCTTGGAATCCGTCCAAGAGGCGAGAGCAAGGCAAGAGGTTCCTAAGTGTGGAATAACACTTTAAAAATAGTAAAATTAAATCAGGCTAACCTCATATCATAAATAAATATTTAAACATATTTCCAGATTACTCTCATGTGGTCTATCCCTACTACAAGGCGACATTTTGCCCCGTTCATTGGCACGTAATATACTTCGAGAGCGTGTGTACAGTGTCTGCCTAGACTACTTCTGTAGAGGTCTACAGTGTCCGGCCAAAAGTTCAGGCGCTCTGAGAGAAGATATCATATCTCTTATCAAGTTCTGGCAATTAATGCATTCTGATAAGAAGTACTTGAAGAGTAGTGATATTGGTGGTAAGTAATGTTTCATACTCTAGCTTGTATTAGACACTATGGGAGCAAGTGTATAGTGTCTACCTTATTACTTCTACAAAGATCTATAGTGTCGGGCTTGTTCTCAAATGCAATAAGATAATATATTATATCTTTTATTAAATGATAGCTTTTTATGCATTGTGTGCTAGTGATGGTAGTGATAATGATGGTAAATTATAGAATGTTTATACTCTAATAGACAATGCAGTGTCTCCCTAGACTACTATACGGTAAACCCCTGGTCTACCGAGTAGGGCCAAATATTTTGAGCGCCGAGAGAAGGTGGCATATCTCTTATCAATTTCTAATAATAGTTATATTAGTGGTCTTAGAATGAACGTGGAATGAAGTAAGAAGAATGTGGTAGTGCAACATTATTTTTTTTTTATGTTCTTAGTGAACCTTTGTTAGATCTTAATTATTGAAATCTATTTATTTTAAACCAAAATATATATTTAAGTATTTTATATTTAAATTATATGAAAATGATATTACATACATTAAAAAATCTTTTTTAGTTTAGTGATGGTTGTTTAATAATGTAATGCTATTTATAATAAATGTCTTACTTAATCAAAGAAATTTAATGAAACCAATAAAATTAAATATTTGTTAACATTTTTTTTGTATCATTAAAATTTTGAATTTTTAAGACATTTTATTGATAGCATGCACATATAATATCTTGCTTTTTCATTTTAAGCTGAATTCGATCTCATGGGGCCGAGTAGTTCCCAAAGTATTTACACGTCGAATTCGCCAACGGACAACCGGTCCTCGGTGAACAGCAGTGATATCGGCAATCGACAAACTACTGGATGGATTAATACTGTAAGATTACTTTTCGTTATTTTTTTTCACATATAGCAACCAAAAAAAAAATAATATTAAGATTCTTTGTTCTCTAATTTCTTAGAGGCGTTGTATGTTGAGAGACGGAACTCACACGTCGTGTTACTTAATAGGAAATAAATTCATTTTATTTCACGCTGTATTCCACACATGTCAGAGGGCACTTGTGAACATAGTGTTAAAACACTCACCTGCCCTATTCCAATTTTAAATGAAAATTAAGACATTGCGTTTTTATAGGCGGCTCAAGCGCTTTGACTTGCTACTATGTACACGGTTAATCCTTATTTGAATCCTTACCTATCACATACTGTCGGTCACTTTACAATGATTGTATAATTTATTATATGTTATAAAATTTTTATTTCCTCTTATATAGGTACCAATGTCAACGACGACGCTAAGCAGCGGCGCCGGCAGCGTGGCGGGCAAACGCTCCAATCGCAGCGTTAAACCGCCCGTTAAATCGCAGGATCCGTTCGTCAAAGATTATGTTAGGAAACGGAATCTTATTTTGGAATTGCTGGTAAGATCTGAGATTGTTTTTGTAATAACTATCTTTATTATCTGTTATTTTTGCGCTATTTCTTCTCTATAGCTAAACTTCTATTTGCGTGAATCTTGTAATGTTTAACAATGTAATGAAATAAACATTTTTATGTCAAAATCTAAATAGAAAACTAATTAACATTACAGGCAGTGGAAATAGAGTTCCTAGTAACATGGCACAACCCACACAGTAGGCCAGAGCAAGCAGTGCCAGGGGAAGACAATATAGCGACTTGGCGATCTAAGCCGAACACTGAAAGAACTTGGCGAGACTATGCCAAGCTGGCTTGGGAAATTAGTCCTACGTTGGCTGTGTTTTTACCTGAAAGGTAAAACCAAAAGCAGTAGTACTAAGCACTCTATAGTAATGTAAAGAGTTCACAGTCGTAATGTAGTGGTAAATTCGCAAGCGGTTACTGTAGATTCGAATTCTAATTGAATAATAGAATTATACTACTATACGTACTCTTTTGTTTCTCGTTCTTTTTTTAAATTGAAAAACTGTTTCAAAATATCTATGCCTATCTAGCATAGTAGAATTGCTTGCTCAATGAGAACAATGTGTGTAGCAACAAAATATCCTAATATTAAATTTCACTTCTTTAAGTCCATTTCAATAAAATATATTTACTGTTTTTGTTATATTCCAGAATAAAGAACGACGGCATTATAGCGGAAATTAAGCGCAAAGTCCAGTTACATCCCACCGCAGTGTGTCACGTACCGCAAGCGCTCAAATATCTAGTCACTACTGAAACATTGCTGAACGACGCGCATGAGGTTAGTGCTACATCGAAATACATGATATTAATATGCATAAAGACAAGACTGTTTATTGACACAATAATAATAAAAGTGGAAAACGGAAGTGGAACGGAGTGTCTTGACACTAGGTTCCCAAGTTCCCTGTGCCTACCCTGCCATGTGCGAGATAAAGCGTGAAGCTGAGTTTGAGTTTATAATAATAAAAAAATATATGTATAAATGTTAAATTACTCTCCATTTCTGTTATTGTTGACTGATAGAGTACGGACAGTATACTAGAAAGTAGTTCTAAAATTGAAATTTTATATGTAACTTCTAAAAGGTGAAGGGACTATATGTGAAATAACTATTATTAAATTAAATGAAAACTCACACTTCACACTTTATAACGTACACTTGTACGTACTAGTACACGTGCACTTAATAACGCACCAGTAGTAGTGCAAGCTCACTTAATAACGCACTGGTAACGCATTAACACTTTAACTTGTGTTATTACGCAAATGTACTAGTGCACATGCAGTTAACAACGCCTCACTTTTTTGCGAGTGCACGCGCACTTTATACAGCGCGAGTACTTTTGTACACGCATTTTATAACTTATGTGGTTTCGTTTACTTAATACCGAGGGCGTAAATGGGTTAATTTTAACACTTGATGGCATAAATATTGTTTGAACAAAACATAGAGTCAATATTTTTTACTATAGTAATATTTAGAATACCATACAATAATTTATAACTTGTTATTGATATGTGAGACTTTTCGTTGTACACTAAAGGATAAAATCTATATTTTTAATTAGTGTGTAATTGATCACAGTCTGTGCATGGAATATCTTCCATGTACCGACAGTGAGCATCTATTTAAAAATATCTTATTGGGGACGTAAACAGACAATCTGACAAATATACAAACAGACACATTGTCTGTTTGTATATTTGTCAGGTTGTCTGTCTGTCCGTGCATTCAGAATCGGTTAGCCAGATTTACATTCAGTTTTCAATATTGTATACTAGTAACCTTGGAAGAAGCCGCAGGCGTGTCGCTAGTATTTAATATTTTAATTTTTTCGCCCTGATACTAAGGCAATAAGGGACTTTGAATTCCACCACTCTACATACAATGCCTCAAATTCAGCGAAAAATATATACGGAACGAGCAACTGGTTTTCGTGTTATGTGCGGGATACAGTGTGCAACTAATAATATTATAAATAAACCCGTAATGTTTTCCAAAAATGATATATTAATTAATTGACTAATATATATTTGTAAAGACTCTATATAATAATCTTCGATAATCCATCTCCATATACCTAAATACGATTAACAATGATTCCAGCTGGTGCACATGGTGACGTGGGCGCGCGTGACGCCGGTGGAGGCGCTGTCGTACTTCAGCCGGCAGTACCCGCCGCACCCGCTGTCCGCGCAGGCCGCCGTCAGCGCGCTCACCTCCTACCCGCCCTCCGCCGTGCTCACCTACATACCGCAGCTGGTGCAGGCGCTGAGGCATGACACGGTAGGACTTATCCGCTCACTCACCATCAGGTGACCCCGTATGCTCGTTTGCCTTGGCTTTTCCTTAAAAAAAAATCTGGAGAGCGCTGGAGTTTGTTCAGTCCCCACTCGAGAAAATGAAATATGTAATATTTTCATACTAAATATTAAATGTTTAATCTCTTCGTTCTAGTAACAAGGTTAAGCACGGCGTTGAATTCCGCCACTCGACACGTAATGCCTCAATTTTGGTGGAAAGAGGAGAATGAAAGTGAAACGGAGTGTCTTAACATTAGGTTCCCAAGTTCCCTTTGTCTTTCCTGCCAAGCGCGAGATGTGCATGAAGCTGAGTAATCTAAAATGATGGGATGTCGTGTTTTAACCCTTTCTTAATAATAGTTGTTATTTCCAATAGACTTGGTCGTCGGTGCATTTTTTGTTCTTGTGTCTAATTAAGTGTAAGTTGTTGTGAAGTCAATATTGATTAGTCTGTCAGAATAGTTGACTAAATTGTTTGTGCTCATTATGGATCGTCTTTATAATTGTCCATTAGGCGTTACTGTAAACAAAAATAAAAAGGATGAAAAACCCGCTTTCAGCATATAGTTCTAGATGTACTAAAGGACCTAGACTTAAACCCTTTTATAGCCCAATAAAAGCGTGTAGCATTTTAATTTTCAATGCAGTACATCTAATTTTCTTTATTGAGCGTTTCTTGGTGCCATGTGCTTTAGATAGTGCACAGATATAAAGTCTCTAATATTTGGCCTAAAAGTAGATCTTAAACATCTTACCCATTTTTTCAAGCTCTGAATTTAAAATAAAAATATCATTATATTAACATTACCAATTTGTACATATTTGCAGATGGGTTACGTAGCGGAACTAATTAAATCATTAGCCAAGAAGTCTCAAGTGGTAGCTCACCAGCTAATATGGAATATGCATACCAATATGTATACAGATGAGGAAATGCATAATAAAGACAGTAAGTTTTCCTTCTGTTCTTTTTTATTTAAAATATATTTATTTTAAATGAACAGTTAACTAAATTAATTGATGTTTTTTATACTTTCCTGTAGATTGTTGTTAGAGTGCAATCAAATAAAATCAATTTTTTTATTTATTATCTTCTCTATAAAGTTAGAACTCAAATAATTTTCTCAATAATAAAAGGATATATTTGAAAAGGATGCTGTGATCTTTTGACATAAGTTCAGTCTAATTAAAAATAATTTTAAAATAATATTAATTATTTCTTTTTGGATAATTTAAATACAATTCTATTTTATTTAATAAAAAAAAATCTTACGTTTTTGAAAAGCTTTAGAGTTAGTTGGACCCTAAAAATATCTTTAAAAAATTATGAGATATAAAATATCTCATTTTTGTAGTTATTAATATTTTTTTTTTTTTAAATATTATTAGTTATTTAATTACTTTCAATGCTAATAGGAAAAACATATTTTAATTATTGTTTTCCCCTTTTTTAGTTGCATGTCCCAAAAACCATAAATTATCCGTAACACGTTTATCCTGTTCTTGTATAATTGCTTTCAGCGGCACTCTATGATGTATTGGAGAGTCTAACAAAAAGCATAGTTGATACACTCTCTGGTCCAGCGAAGGCTTTCTACGAAAGGGAATTTGATTTCTTCAGCCAAATAACGAATATAAGTGGTATTATACGACCATATCCGAAAGGTGCTGAGAGAAAACGCGCTTGTTTGGAAGCACTTAAAAATGTTAAGGTAAAATGTATTTGTGTTTTTTATTTAGATCTTGTTTAATTTTGTCGGATTTTCTTTAATTTTATTTTTTTTGATTATATATCTTGTTGAGTGTTCCATACAACTCACTATGGTTAGTGTGAAACGGAGTGTCTTAACACTGGGTTCATCTCTGTATACTCTACTTGCCGTAAAAACTTTTTTATATTTAATAATAGTCCTTTTTTTTGATTTCTTATTTATAAAAAAAAACTATTTCTTTTACTAGTAATTAACATTTTTTTATGAAGTAGCAGAATTTAATTCATTTATTCTATTTCAGGTGCAACCGGGATGTTACTTACCTTCGAATCCAGACTCAATGGTTATCGACATTGACTATAAAAGCGGTATGATTTATTTTATTTACTATGTCGAAATATTAATAATTTTATAAAATAAATAACATAAAATTAATGGTAGTTGTGTTTTGCTTCACGCTGTATCCCGCACATGGCAGGGTAGGCAGAGGGGATTTGGGGTCATAGTGTTAGGACACTGCATTAGGATTCCCCATTTTTCGCCGTATATGAGGCATTTCGTGTTAAGTGGCAGAACTCAATGACGCACTCTGCCTTGTTACAAGAGCGAAGAAATAAAATATGAAATATTTCATGTCCTCGAATGGAATCCGCAACCTGTAACGTGTACAGTCGCACGCTTACGCCTATGAGCCATGCTTTAAATATTGAGTTATTTTTTACATATTTATTAGGGGTGTGCGAATACCAATCGAATCGAATGGTACTATTCGGTACGAAATTCGAATCGAATAATTGAAACTTACAAATTATTCGAAAAATTAGAATTATCCGTAAAATTCGAATTATTCGAAAATTTCCTAATTATCCGTAATTTTTTAAGTAAATATATTATTTTTTAGTAAGTAGTCGGTAGAGATTCTTAATAAGGTAACTTCATAATCAATGAAGTTAACTTTAAATTACTCTGAGTTAATGATCAGTTAAGAAAAAAATACTACCAGTGCAAAGAAACTACTTGTAAACAATTTTGTTTGTTTTTTGTTAGTTGTGCAAGTGATTAACTGAAAACATAAAATTGTAGTTATACGTAATATAATAATTTTCGATTTCTAATTGAACATCTGAAAACTGTCCGTCTTCTACTTACATTTAAATTAAGATAAACTGTAAATGGTAGTTTTATCTATAATTTTTTTTTTATAAATTTCAAATGAAAATACTATCACTTGTTTAAAAAGTATCCAAAATATATAGGGTGACGAGCCCAAGCTCGAAGTTGTAAAAATTCGAAAAGTATCTGAATAATTGACAAATAGGTCGAATCGCGAATTATTCGAAAAATTTCGAATAGTTCGAATTTTTCGAATTATTTGTACTAATATAATTATTCGATTCGATACGAATAATTCGTAAATTCGAATTATTCGCACACCTTAGTATTTATATTATGACAGTTCATTACAAACTATTTACGCCGTAAAACAGGAACGCCAATGCAAAGTGCAGCCAAAGCGCCGTATTTAGCGCGTTTCAGAGTAAGGAAGTATGGTATCGCTGAAATGGAGACCACCGCCATGGCCATCGCTTCTGGGGAGGAAGTACCTGCTGTTAGTTTTTTTTTTTATTTAAGTAAAATAATTATGAGAAACTATTATAGTTAATATATGATTTTTACTATTTTTAAAGTGTAGTAACACTTTTAAAATTATTGTATATGTTGTTATATTGGACCTTTAATTATTTTGAACATGTTTTTTTCGTTGTTTGTTTACTTAGCGTATGTATGTGGCCACATCGATTGAACTTTTGGACGGTTTTTATGAGTTTGCTATGTTTATTTTTAGAAAACGAATTTTAAAATTTAAAAATTAAGAAATTATTGATTACGAGATTAGGTCATTAAATTAATTAAACTTAGTATTACCCAATGGGTAGTTTAGTACATAACCAAATTCTGTTATTTAAGCATATTATAACAAATACAAATAATAAACACAGGAAGAAGGAAAAGACCGATACACCTCAATAGCAGCGGAGACGTGGCAAGCCGCAATATTTAAAGTGGGTGACGACGTGCGGCAGGATATGTTGGCGTTACAAGTGATATCGCTATTCAAGAACATATTCCAACAAGTTGGCTTGGATTTGTATTTGTTTCCGTATAAAGTTGTCGCCACTGCGCCTGGGGTGAGTTTTTAGTATCTTTTTTAAAGTTATTTTTGTTTTGTTTTGTTTTTTTGGTTAATCTTTAATGTTTAATAGGTTTTGTCTGTTTGTAGTACATGTTATTTACTAAATATTACAAAGAAATTGTGTCTTAAATATTTGATTCCCTACATCTAAAATTTAAATATTAGAAGCAATAAATTTTTCAATTTATTGCTTCTAATATTTTTTTTTAATTCACACTACACCATTCAATATATTCAATTCAAATGTATATTTAACATTACAAATATTGTATTTAAAAAAATAAATTTTACCTACCACTTCGCCTTGGTGGTAAAATCTAATTGGCTTATCAATATTGTTTTCCTGAGAGGTCTGTCGTGGCGCAGCGGCACAAGCGTGTGACTGTAACCGACAGGTTGTGGGTTCGATCCCCAGTTGAGGAAATAAAATATTTATTATTTTTTTCAAACAAGCTTTTCGTCTTTATTTAGATGAAATTAAATATTTTAAACATTATAATTAATTGCATTACAGTGTGGTGTAATTGAATGCGTGCCAAATGCAAAGTCCAGAGATCAATTGGGAAGACAGACGGACATTGGCATGTATGAATATTTTATCAAGAAATATGGTGACGAAACTACCAGAGAATTTCAGGTAAATAATAATATATGTATTTAAATTATAACCATATTGATGAATTTAGTACATTCTTTTGACTATTTTTTTTATTTTATTTACAGTCTGTGTAAAATTATATTTAAATGATTTAGTTTTTTGTTATATATCTAAACGATATCGTAAAAAAATTAAAAACTAAGTAAGCAAGTAAAGTATGAAGTACGTAAAGTGTCTGTTATATACTTGAGCTGGAAAGAAAGAAAAAGAGTGTTTTTATGCAAAATTACTGCTAACAACTACGGAGCTTTACATAAAAATGAAATTGAATAAATAATTGCAATAAATGAATTATTTACATTTTCTAGTCACTACTTTCTCGCATGAAGCTTTAAAATACTGTCTATCTGAGGCTTCTCGGGGCGTAGGACAAGCGTGCGACTGCAGAATGAACTGTACAAGACAAAGCGCGGCGTTGAATTGTGCCACTCAATATTCAATGTCTCAAATTAGGCAGAAAGTAGAGAACAGAGGGCTTTATGCTTAGTGCCCAAGTTCTCTCAGCTCACCCTCCCATATACCTGATACAGCGTGAAGCTGAAAAAAAGACTAGAAATAATCACAATAAATGTCTTTTTTTTTTCTCAAAATAACGTTTCATATAATAATAAAAAATAATTAACATAATTCCGCAGGCGGCCCGAAGATGTTTCGTGACTTCAATGGCGGCGTACAGCGTCATTGGTTTTCTTCTACAAATCAAAGATCGACACAACGGCAATATCATGTTGGATACTGACGGACATATTATACATATAGGTATATTATATTATTAGTTATATGTTTTTTACATACAATTCATTTAAATTTTTTAAAGTAATTTTGAAAAGGTAAAATAATCATATATAGACGCCGTGGTAGTAGTAAATTATATTTTTTTGTCCCTGACTAAGTGCGGCGTTCAGTTAGGCGCAATCTCTTAAGAAATGTAAGGAACAGACGTTTTAATATCATATTCTCTCTGACTACATGCTATGCGTATGTAAAAAAGCGAGTAATTTCAACATTAAAAAAGAAAAGATAGATATAAAAATCAGCACATTTTGTGTTAAATATTTTCTTATTTTCTTTCTATACTTAGAAAAGAAAAAATATTAATAAAGTAAGAAAATACAAAAATAGCTTTTTAGTCCACTTATTTATTAATGTATATTGTTTCCAGATTTCGGTTTCATGTTCGAATCATCACCTGGTGGTAATCTCGGATTTGAACCGGACATAAAGCTGACAGACGAGATGGTGATGGTGATGGGCGGCAAGATGGAGGCGCCGCCCTTCCGGTGGTTCTGTGAACTGTGCGTGCAGGCCTTCCTAGCTGTTCGGTAAGTTTGTGCCTCATTTGTATAGACGTAAGTTTTATTTTAGGTACCTTATGATAAGATATAATATATAATAGAGATTACTTGAATGTTCCTATGCATTGAAATGTCATTGTTCGCCGGCCTAGCTCCGCCCCCTAACCAATGAAATCTTTAAATTACATGGTCAAGTTCACAGTGACTATTTAAAGGCATAATTTCAATTTAAATAATGTGAATTAACTGATATATTTAAAAAATATATCACCTCATCAATTCAAATGCTACAACACTTAAGTTTTATATGTGTATTATATAATACATACATTTCATTTTGTATGTATGTTGTAATGCATAAAGTAAGGCCAACTACAAACTATTGTACATTTTAATAATAGCTAGTTAAATTAGTATTGAACATTTCAGGCCATACCAAGAAGCGATAATATCAATGGTCTCACTAATGCTAGACACGGGGCTGCCGTGCTTCCGCGGACAGACGATCAGACAACTACGTTCCCGGTTCGCACCAAACTCTACGGAGAAGGAAGCGGCCGCGTACATGCTGTCTGTCATAAGAAACTCCTTCTTAAACTTCAGAACGCGTACTTACGATATGATACAGTATTATCAGAACCAAATACCGTATTAGGTATGTTATATGATTGTATGACACATGTTATATGATTGTGTGGTGATATGACGGTTGCAGGACGTCGTGGTGATGTAGGTCTCATTGTTTTTATTTTAGCTTCACGTTGTATCACGCATACAGGGAGATTTAATGTTAACACACTGAGATTCCCACGCACTGCCCAATTTTTGGACACATAGGCGTGGTAACTATGTTTAAATTTATTTGGTCCATGTGAGTCATATAACTGATATACATATATGATTTGTTATTTTAATAGTTGATCTTTTTGCGGTTTTTTTTTGGAATATGAATGTATGTATATATGTTATGTAGAATTTTGAATTTTAATGTGTTAGATGTTGGCTGGAATATGTTAGATGTGATATTTATTATTTTAATAATGATTTTAGTTTGAAAATTTATATCCTAACATATAAAATATAAATAAACTATTTTCGAACTAAATACTTAAAATTGAAATAATTTATTTCTCAAAAATGTCATAATTAAAACAAAAGCTTGTATCCATATGTATTTATATATATACATACATATGGATACAAACATATATATATATATATATATATATATATATATATATATATATATATATATATATATATATATATATATATATATATATATATATATATATAT
>DWMZ01003768.1:0-12366 GCA_018249855.1 Eueides tales michaeli | reverse complement strand
AGTCATAATATTAAATCGTATTATATCAAATTTCTTTAGGGAGCTTTACTTTTAAGTATTACATTAAGCTGACATTTTGGTAGCCGCACCCTCAAGATATGACTGACTGTAAATGACCAAGAAAATTTCTTTTTTATAGATAGGGTCTACATTAATTAGCATTTGTCATTGGATTACCTTTTTCTCTGTTATTCGGAAGAGAATTGTGTTTTAATACCCGTCTTGGCGCAGAGACAAAAAGCATGCCACTGTAAACGCGACAAGTTATTCATATATTATATATAGTATTTGATATTTTCATTTCCGCGCTCTGGTAACGAGATAATGGGAAACGAAAAGGAATGTCTTGAGACTAGGTTCCCAGGTTCCCTATGCCTACCTTACCATGTGCGGGATACAGCGTGAAGGTGAAAAAAATGTACGGGTATTTTAACTATACAAATTACAAAACATCCACTTCTGTATAATAATATAAATATAATAAGAAAATTAAATATTATCAATAGAATAGAATCCTACTTTGCAAAAAAGTGTTGGTATTTTTACACAATACCTACCAAGTAGTCAAGAGGACTATGGTGACGCTGGAGCATAAATTTTGCATCAGTGAACATTACGTTACGTTGTGGGTACGATCCCCGCTCGAGAAAATTAAATGTTTAATATTTTCTTTTATTTGGTAATATGACAAAGCGCGGTGTTGAGCCCTTCCAATCCGCCGAAACAAAGCGTCTTAACACTAGAGAACTAGTTTCCTCTGCCTACTCTGCCATATGCCTTGGGAAACAGTGTGAAGGTGAAAAGAAATCACCTATATATCTAAAAGTATCTTTTAAAAAGTAAAAAAAAATATCCATCCCTATTATTTGAATAATCAGCCTACGCTATATTCTCATGTTATTCTTAAAATATACGAGTAAGTCCGTAGAATGTAATTAGTTCAAAAACTTACTTAGAGGAGAAGAAAGAATAAAAGACATTGCTCAAAGAAATATATTTTAAATAATTGAGGCCGTCATGTCCGCGAGGCATTGTCTTACTGTGAACGCGATTTTCGCTTTGATTCCCATTTACTGAAATTTAATTCAACAACTACACACAAAATATTTAAAAAATTGTGTGGTAAATAAAAAGACCGGAGCGTGTTAACACTAAGTTATTAGCCTCTACTGTAACTGTAAGCAAGGATTAAAGCTAACAAACAAAATATTTACCACTTTTTGCCACATTTAATGCCATGCTGCTATCTTAAATTCATTGTTCCATTAAAACTCGTAATTATAACCTGCACTGTATATCCGCATAGCCAGCCGGTGACAGGGTAATTCTACTTTGTTTCAGGTCGTTTCAGGTACCAGCACATTCGGGACGACGGCATAATGAATACTTGCTTTGTAGCTAACGTTATATGTCAAAATGTGTTATGGGAGGATGAAAGCGTTGGAATATTGCGGAGAAGAAGTCTCTACTTTGTATATATAGTTCGTCGTAGTGACTGGACACGATCTTATGTTGAATTTTTGAAACTTTCGTTGAATTACCACCCGGGTACTAGGTTAAACGCAGCATTGACTTCCTCAACTAAACACATAATGTCCCACGAATTGGGTGAAAGTTAGTTGACGGAAGTGTCTTAATATTAAGTTCCCAGGTTCCCTTCTTACTGCTCTACTATAAACGGGAAAGAGCGTAAAGGTTACGAAATAAATACAAGTTATTTGGTATCTACAATATTTTGTATAACCTAACCAAATCTGTATATGTGAAAGTTATAAACTTTTCTGTTACGACAAATAATGTAGAGACGAAGCTATTGAACTTTAAAAAGTTCAAATTAAGAATGTAGGATAGGGAGTGTAGGGTAAGCACCTACTAAATGAATAAAAAAATAAAAAGAGGTTTTTTTTTACTATTTTTAAAGTGTTATTCCACACTTAGGAAGAGCCTTGGACGAATTCCAAGAGGCGCGGGTTCAAATCCTGCTTCGTTCAAATTTTTATACGTTTTTAAATTTAGTAAAAATAGATTTTCTCAATATTACTTAGAAATGAAAAACAAAACTGTAGGCAACGATTAGTAATTTTAATATAAATAAAATCATTTCATTTTCATTTTTGGCTCCGCACTGTATCTCACATATAGCAGAGTATGTAGAGGGAACCTCCTTCAGGTACTCTGTTCTTTCTAGAGTTATTGCGTGTTGAGTGACGGAACCCAATGCCATACTTTACCACGATACCAGAACAGAACCACGAAGTTAAAATATTAAATATCACATTTCTTCGAGTAATCCAACACACAACCTGTCGCGTTTATATTCACACACTTCCAACCCTAAGCCACTAAAGCTTCACAAATATTTAACTGTTATGCATAAAAAAAATTGGTGTTTAGAAACAACCAAAAACCAATCTAGACCAGGTCACGTCCCAAACGGAAAAAAAGAAATCAATATAAGAAAATATTTTTGTTTCAATTTCAATAAAACAAGTCAGTGGCAAGAAAAGTTTATTCTGGAAACTCCATAATGTAATTTGAGACAGCTCGTACTGTTCTGTACGAGTGAAAACTGGAAAGAAATATATCAGACACTTATTCGATTTCGTTTTGTAACGAATTTTGTGATTATTTACGGGAAAAATAATGGAAATTAAAAAAAAATCAAACAACATACATTGCATACATATTTATATAAGAGGCTCTCGTTTAGCTGCGAAATGACCGTTGATTATTTGGAGCTCTGTTAGAAAGTAACACTTTAATTTTTATATTAGCAATATATAACGTCTCTATTTATTGTTAACATAAAATCTCATGGTTTTAGGTGTATTTTTTTTCAGCTACACGCTGTATCCCGCGCATGGCTGGGTAGCCACAAGTAATTTAGGAATCTAGTGTTAAGACACTCCGTTCCATTGCGTGTTGAGTGATGCAACTCAACGACGCGCTTTGCCTTGAGTCAGTGCAAAGAAATGAAGTCATTACATATTTATTTTAAATATTTTATTTCCTCGAGTGGGTATCGAACCCACAACCTGTCACATTTACAGTCACATGATTGTGCTCGTGCGCCATGACAGGCCTCAAAAGATCTATTTCGTAAATATTTTTCAATTTGGAAATAAAACCAAGACTGAAGTCAATTTTTCACAGTTCAATTTTTTACAGTTTTAAACTAATGTGATATCAATGTATTAGGAACTTGGAAACCAAGTGTTTAGAAACTCCGTCCCGTTCCCAAATTTGAGGCAATGTGTGTTGAATGGCAAAACTCAACACCGACGCCATATTATATATTTAATTTCTTCGAGAAGTAATCAAACCCACAACATGTCGCGTGTACACGTTCATGTTTGTGCCTTGCGATACGACAGACCTCACAAATCGTCTTATATATTTTAATTTCAACCCAATTTCCTATTGATATCAAATATTTTCAATCGTGTGCAGAACTACCGTTTCTGCATGCTAAATGCGATATCCAATAGTAATATAGCAGGCATTTAGACTAGTCGTTCGATGCATCTCAGATGCAAACTGACGCATATATAAAGTCCATAGATAACTGGAGTGGAAGTATTTTTCATGATTTTATAATATATAAAATTTATATCAAAATTGGATAAAGAGATTTTGAATTTTATCATACATTTGTTTTAAATATTTGTGTAGGTTCCATTCCCACTCGTGGGAATGAATTATTACACATTCCTTCGGTATTAAGTTACGGTGTTTTTGGAGATATCTGGTGTAGTTCAGCGTTAAGTTACACTGCTGAACACGTTATATCTGGAAAATTAGGCAGAAAGCTGGATAGCGGACTGCCTCAATATAACCACCGCGCTTGATGCAGGATACAGAGTGAAATTGAAAAAAATATTAAAATATATAAAATTTATATTTAATTTATTTATTTATATTTATTTATTTATATTTATTTAATTTTATTTAATCTTTTTATACTGTGTATTTGCCTCGTATGCTTCGGAAATAAAAAAAAACACGAAATATACCTATATCTTAATATCTTCTTAAAATTATCAACACGAACTACTACGAACTACTATTAATCACAAGAAACATTTACGTTGTAGCGAACACTTCTAGAGTCGAAGCTTGAAAAGTTCGGGGAGATAAAAGCTTCAATAGCTCACTGGCCTTCACCGACGAGCCACGAGCAGGATATTTTCTTAAATTTTACATGACCTACATTGTAATGTATGATTTTTGACTTTTGTTGTTAGATTAGTGTGCAGTACGAGTTACAATTTTTTTATGTGGAAGGTTTATTATTCATATAGCAAAGTGGTTCGTGATTAAATGTCTGAAAGAAATTGAAACACTAATTAAAATAAAAGAAAGGCCTTAAATTAAAAATAATATGATTATAAATGAGTTACACAATTAGGATGTTGTATCCGTTAGATATGATTTGAACTAATCACCATTTGCAAAAAATAATATCAATATATATTTTTGTAGCCATGGTTATATTGAAATTTTGCCTTTTTCGACTTTTATCACAATATAAGGGAGCTTTACACTGTATCCCGCATATAACAGAGTTGCCAGTGCCAATATTTTTTTTTATACATTATAATAAAAAATACATTCAGAAAAGCTACGAAATTACTAGATGGTTGAACTATTTTTATATTGTCTAACATGTTCCTACTAGAAGTATGTAGGTATGTTTTAAAACACAAATATCTTGAACAGCCGAGTCAAGTAGTGAATAACCCTGACCTCGGCAAAAATTGTATGTTTTTCCACATTCATATTTACTTTTTAATTATTGTTTCTTTCAACATATATATTATATAGCATATCTTATATTTCTTATTTTGACATTTAAATGTTGGTCAGAATATGTTCATAGGCGAGTGTAAAGTGATTTTTGTGCTTCAAGAATTCAGATTCTTTTCTTCACTTTCTGCCTGAATATTGATTAGTTGTTAAGTGGCGGAACTCAACGCCACTCACAGAGATAAAAATGATGAACACTAAAGCCCAATTAAAATATTTAATTATTTTGTTTCTTTGCTAAGGTGACGAAACAAAACACGGCATTGAATTCTGTCACTCAATACGCAATGGCTCCAGAATTTGAAAGAAAATGGGGAACGGGAGTGTCTTAATAGGAACAGATGTGTTACCACTTGGCTCTCAGGTTATTTCTGCATACTTTGCTATGTGGGATACAGTGTGAACCTAAAAAATATATAGGTATAGTATGGTTAAAGTTACAATACTATTAAAACGCAGTCTCCAACAACAGCCTACCTGCCAGCCCGTTAAGCACTTCCGATTGATTTATAGCATGTTCCGTTCGGCGTCCAATACTTTCAACGTTTATTTTTCAACTGTATACGTATTCATATGTCCGAACACCTGTGGCTTAAGCGTTATTAAATGTAATCTAAAGACTTTACTTAATTTTCGATTTAAAAATGGTTAATGTTTCATATTTATGTGATAATGTGTTTTTTTAGCTTCACGCTATATTCCGCAGGGTGGGCATAGGGAATCTGGGAACCTAGTGTTAAGACACTCCGTTCCACTTCCATTCCCTACTTTCTGCCGAATTTGAGGCACTGCGTGTTGAGTGGCGGAACTCAACGCCACACTTTGCTTTATTACCAGAGGGAAGAATTGAAACATTAAATATTTAAATTGAAAATATTAAATATTTCATTTCCTCGGGTGGGGATGGAACCCAGAACCTGTCGGTTACAGGCACACGCTTGCGCCGCTGCGCCACGACAGGCCTCATGCACTATCTTAATAAATAAAATCAAATTCAATTGAACAATAGCATCAAAACCGCAACTACACTCAGCATCCAGTATTAGAGCAATAACAATATTTATCCAAGCGTAACTGACGATGGTGAGAGAGCTATCGGTAGGTTGACGGCTTATTCCGATTGGGCTTCCCATTGAGTGTATTAGTGTTCCTGGCTAAATCAAATTTGTAAATTCAATACTGAATCGTGTGATCTGAAATTGTGAATTTGTTCATTTGATAGATATTTTAACTTGATTTTGTATAAGCGGGTTGCATGTATGTTACGGTATTGATGAAATAGTATGTATGAGTATGATGATCTATTTGGGCTTTCAAATGGCATAAATTTTTCCATAATAGAAACGGATTTTCTACGTAGTTTAAATGAAGCTGTATTTTTTTTTTTGGTACAGCTTCACTTTGTTTCTATCACGCTTACGGCAGGGTAGGCAGAGGGAACGTAGCAACCTAGTGTTAAGACATCCCGTTCCCGTTCCGTTTTTTATTATTATATCAAATTGTCAAGTTTAAATAAATTTTGAATAGATTTTCGTTTTATTTACGTTTATCTTTACTTATATTTTAATAATTAACATTATACAGCTACTATGCTACTAACATTATACTGCTACTAACATTATACAGCTACTACTATGTGTACCTGCGTCATAATTACCTCCAACTAGCACATAACGTGTCTCGTGTCTATGATATCTCGTCAAGCCCATCTATTTCCATTTAACGCAGCAAACAAAGCCACAAGTAAATAACAATATATGATAAAAAAAATAACGTAGAGTTCAAACACTTCGTAATTATAACTTACTAAAGTAGCGACAGGAATTAAATACACACCCATCGCATCGCCAATCAACATCTGGGCCATGACAGATTCAATATTTCTATTATAGAATCTTGCATCTGCAGCTTCAACTGAGAATTATTTTTACTTTTGAAATGTACTTTTGAAATGTTTGAACTCAAATATATAAAGATTTGAACGTAGTGGAATCTGATCCCACACCTCTTGGATACCATCTGAGCGCTCCCACCTCTAAATTAAGCGTATGGCTTAGTGGTCTGATCGCTTGGACGGTTTTCAAGAGGTGCAGGTTCAATATCTTGTACGTTTTTTTTAAATAACTACGAGTATATAACGTAGAGTATATCGTGCTCACGGAAGCGCTCAAGGTCTTCAAACCTTGAGTATTTTTCATAGCTACTTCGCTACTATTGATGTATTATAGATGTATTGTACGAAAAGCTTCCTCAATAAATTGTCTTATCAATACAAAATCAAAAATATATTTATCCAAACAACTAGTTTCTAAGATTAAAGCGTTCAAACAAACTAACTTTTAAGAACTTATAAAACGTATATATACTATAGATACGGATATAGGGCGGTATAAAGATAAAGTGATACTTTGTTCTAATGAACAATATAAATCAGAAGTACAGCGTGACGGACTGAAATACACAACACTCATTATAGAAGCAGATGGGCACGCGCGATCATTCGACGAATTTATTATCTTATGCCGCAATAAAATTAGCCATTTCATTTTTGAAATTTTGTATGAAATTTATAAGAAAATATGCTTTGTTCATGTAGATTAGGGTGTTTCACTGTGCTTACGGTATTTAGTGGATGTTTTGTTTGGTTTTTATTTTCTATCCGATTGTAAACATTATTTGCGTCCATATATTAACGGTATGTTATTTTATATAAAGGAGTTAGATTAATAATGATATAGTTATAATTTTTTCGCTATCACGCGTTTTCCCGTAAAGCACGACATACAGAGCTCCCCGTATGAAAAGGATACTATGAAACACTACGTGTTACGTGAGAGAACGAGGATAGTAAAGTAATTTAAATCAATTTCCCGAGTGACAATCCCGCAACCACAACGTTTATCGCTGTATTAGATATTGCTTCTTTTTCATATCTATATAACTTTGTTACATGTATATATACCTTCACGCTGTATCCAGCACTTGGCAGGGTAGGCAGAGGGAACTTGGGAACCTAGTGTTAAGACACTCCATTTCACTTCATGTTCCCCACTCTCCGCCAAATGTGAGGCATTGCGTGTTGAGTGGCGGAACTCAACGCCGCGCATTTGCCTTATTACCAGAGCGAAGAAATGAAACATTAAATATTTAAATTGAAAATATTAAATATACCATTTCCTCGAGTGGGGATCGAACCCACAACCTGTCGGTTACAGTCACACGCTTGTACCGTTGCGCCACGACAGGCTTCTATTATAAATACATATTGTTATCCAATTTTGAACGGACAGTAAATCTGTCGTGGCGCAGAGGCACAAACGTGCGACTGTAAAGATGATAGGTAGTGAGTTCGATCCCCACTCGTGCAAATAGAATATTTAACAAAAACCACGGCGTTTAGTTTTGCCATTCAACACACAACTAAATTCGGCAGAAAGTGGGAAACGGAAGTATCTTAAGGGCAAAGGAGTATCTTAACACTAGGTTTCTGGGATTGTCTGCTTACAAATGTGCCGATTTCAGCTTCAAGCTAAAAAATCTATGCTTTTCCGGTAATATTATATAACTGAAACTTTTCTTGGTAGAATAATATCAGGAATTACTTGTTTAAATTGAAAAAATATTTATAGTCATAAAGCCCGTTTATCGGAAAAGGCTGTATACTTCATTGAATCATATTAAGGTTTAAAATATAATTCAAAGTACTTATATTGAGAGCTATCTCAAGCACACAGAATGTATCATTCGTTATTCAAAAATCTTATTTATTTTTATTTAAAATAAAAAAATCTAACCCAAAAATATCAGTAACTAATCTTGGCAAAGTACTTGCAGCCCTTGAACTGCTACAGCTGATCCGATTTTCGCGAAACAGCAGTGGTGGTTCGCGAAACAGCAGTGGTGGTACACTTTCACAATTAACAATGTTTTCCATTAAAAAAAACCCCGCACTCTAGTCGGTACATTCATTCAGGAGCTACGGTACCACAAACATACAAACACATACCTGTTTAAACTTATAACACCCCTCTTTTTGCGTCGGCTATTAAAATTAAAATCACTTGTTCCCATATATTTCTATAGTATTATAGCATATAATTTAACAAAAATGTTAGCTATTTCTCCGCAAACAATCACAAACGACCGCAGCGTTACATCAAGAACGGGCTATAATTGGTATTTTTGGTTGAAGCCGCCCCTTTAATGGTAATCCTCTTTGTACCAGTTTAACTGCGATTAAAACCTTAGCTAGCTTAACCCGGAACTTGTGAAAGTTTTAAATGAAAGCTTTAGAGTGCAAAATATTTGGCCAAATTTAATAGATATGTGCTTTATTTTACATATTAGCGATCCACGTTTTTTTAGCATCAAATTTTTCTCCCATATCAGGCAACTTAAAAAAATGCGTCACCGTCGAATTTTGGACGCTTTGTGTTTTGAGTTGCGGGACTCAACGCCGCACTTTGTTTCTCTGTACCAGAGTGAAGATATAAAATGTACCTATGTACCTATTGATATGTCGATTATAAGTCAAAATATTAGGTTTTTAATATTCTTATGACTGAATATACTTTCCGTTTTCTCCGCGATTTTGACATATTCATATTAAAACTTTTTTTTTAGCTTTATACTGTTTTCTATATATCACAGCATACTAGCTGTGCAGAGGGAACCGTTCCACGCTTTCCGCCAAATATTTGATACATTTAGTTTGAAAAGCGGAACTGAACGCCGCGCATTGTCTTGTTATCTGATCAAGAAATTAAAGAATCGAGCCCACAATGTTCTTAATCAATATTATATTTATTTAGACTATTATTAACAAGTGAAAAGATAATAATTTTCAAAGAGTAAATAAAGTATCATGTTCAAAGGAATTTGCCATCGTCATGAGAATGAACAGCAATTGTCTATAATGTGGATACATGAGACTATAAAATTAAATTTATCAAAAGCTCATTGATTTGCATTATCAATACATATAATAAACCAGTAAAAAAGTCTGTACATTAAATATTTTTGATAAAGAAAAAACAATAGGGTGGTAAGTCAGAAAAAGATGAAAGATTTGAAAAAAAAAGTGTCTCTGAATCTGAAATGTATGTGTTTCGACTGAAAGTAGTTTATAAAGAAATTTTCTATTTATTTTTTTTCAAACCGCAAAATAAGCATGAATGAAATCAGGGGCACATAATATAATGCTAAACAAATTTTTGAATTTAATTTAAAAACTTTTTTATATATCCTCATTTCTATTAAGGGGGTCATGGCGCAGTCAAAACAGAACATTTATAGGATATTGTGAAAGTATTAATAAACATTTAATATCCTTTGTTTTCTTTTTTTCAGATTCACGCTGTATCCCGCAAATGACAGGATAGGCAGAGGGAACCTGGAAACCTGAGATTAACACACTTCGTTCGTCCAATTAGTTTCCCACTGTGCACATATTTAGAGGTATTGCGTGTTGACTGGCGGAACTCAACGCCGCGCTTTGCCTTGTTACCAATGCGAAGAAATAATAATATTAATTATTTAATTTGAAGCGTTTGTTTTTACAGTCACAAACTTGTGCTCATACGCCACGCTTCGAATATTGAACCCACGACCATCGCTGCTTTAGTCAGATGCTGTCCCACTATATTATAAAGATTTCAATATTACATAGTAATTTAATATGAAGTCTTTATTAATATGATTTTTTTACAAAAATATTTTTAATCAAGGATTTTTGTATTTCGATAGTGTCGCTCATTCCTCGTTTTCATTATTCAAATATTTATCTCTAAGCTTTCATACATTTTCTCGATAGAAGCTTATTGTTTAACGAACGCTTAGTATAATAACAGACAACATTATAATTCTAGAACTTTTTCTTTCATAATTTGAATAGAAAATCTTTAGGATATCTGAAAAATAAAAAAACGAATCTTTTAAAGAAGCACTTTGTTAGTTTGTCTCTGTTTGTAGATATCGTTTTAAAAAGGCAGGTTTAATCAAAAGATACATCCTCCATTAAAAACGGTGTAAGCAAGTTTTTTTATTATTTATATTATTTTAATTTAAAATATTCTTTTAACAAGTATTGTAAGTGATATTCACTTCTTTGTAAAGTGTGGTTTCATATTTAAGAAAGAAAAATCGTCTTAGACGGTTTATAAGAGGTGCGGGTTCAAATCCCCTTGCGTTTAAATTCCTATAAGTTTCCTAAAAAGATACTGCTCTACGGTCTACTCAGCTTCACGCTGTAACCCGCTCATGGCAGGATAGTCAGAGGGAACTTGAGAACCTAGTGTTAAGACACTCCGTTCCACATGCGTTCCACACTTTCCGCCGAATTTGAAGCATTGCGTGTTGAGTGGCGGAACTCAACGCCGCGATTTTGCCTTGTTACCAGAGCGAAGAAATGAAACATTAAATATTTAATTTAATTGAAAATAATACATATTTCGAATCCACAACCTGTCGGTTACAGTCACACGCTTGTGCCTCTGCGCCACGACAGTTCTAAATAGATATGAAATACATTTCCCAAGACCTTGAATTTTCATAACGAATGGTACACTTAGTATTACATACATACGACATCAAGAATTAATTGTTGTTAAACATTTTGAAAGATAAAATCCCGCTGAGTGAGTGTATACAAACGTATCCTGAATCTCGAACATAAATAGTTTCATTGTTCGCCTCAGAATGCCATACCTTACATACATACATACAAGAAGATATATACGAGTACATATACACTTATTCCAAAATGACCGTATCACAGTGTCTGAACGCGACATTCGTGGGTTTGATTCTCACTTGTGGGATTTAATTATTGTCTTTTCATATTTTTACTATTTTAAAGCTGCTTAGTTCAAAGTTATATGAACGAATGGCTTAGTGGTCAGAGCGTTTGGACGGTTTCCAAGAGGCACGGGTTCAAATCCGGCTTCGTTCAAATTTTTATACGTTTTTAAATTTGGTATTTTCTTTTCACTCATTCGCTTTAAAAAGATCGAACATTGCTTTAAGAAATCGAACTGGTGTCAGAAAGGAGTGTTAACAGAGTAAGCCTGCCTACTCTATTAAGGGCAAATTAAAACAAGCGTGGCGAAAATATAGTTGCAGTAGTTGTATAGTATAGCTTTACAGTGTATGGCAGGGTAGGCAGAGGGAACCTGGAACCTGGTTCCCCCACTGTTCAACGAAGTGTTGTGAGTGAGTTGTTGCATGTTAAATAGCGGAACTCAACGCACCTCTGTACCAGAAGGAGAAGAATAAAAATATTAAATATTAAATTTCCTCAAATCGAAATCGAACCTACAACTTGTCGCATTTACAGCTCACTTGTGCTCCTGCGCCGCGACTGTCCTTATTACTATATAAAATTTAAAATACGACAGATAATAAAAGATGATCATTCATTCATTCATTTCTTCAAATATGGCGTTTCGAGCGTGCCAGTTGAGCACAGTTCACTTCGCCAATGTCACGTTGTATGGAAGAATCACGAGAGGAATTGATCAGTATAAAAGAGATAACTGTACACAATAATATAATACATGTAAA
>DWMZ01003767.1:0-12366 GCA_018249855.1 Eueides tales michaeli | reverse complement strand
AAACAGAATTTTAACATATGCTTCTGTCCCTGCGCTTTAACAGGTCTCATTATATTTAGAATGAGACCTGACCCTAATATTTCAAAAGATACTTTTTAGCAAATCACAAGATTATTGCTTCTTTGCTACTTACACCTCTATCACGTGACTTTCGTTCAGGAACAGTAGTACGTAACATTTTTCACTAGAATAGAACTTGCCAGGGAAAATGTAAATTTTTAAAATTTTGCGAAGTTATCGAGGTTAGACTAGAAATTGAAACAAATGATGAAAATCCAATGTTAAAGCCTCGATGAATACGCAAAAATATTGCAAGCCGAGCCCGTTCATATCAAGTTCGTCATGTATGTGATTGATAATAAATGATTTATGTAATGTGTATTACAAAACAGAATTTTAACATATGCTTCTGTCCCTGCGCTTTAACAGGTCTCATTATATTTAGAATGAGACCTGACCCTAATATTTCAAAAGATACTTTTTAGCAAATCACAAGATTATTGCTTCTTTGCTGCTTACACCTCTATCACGTGACTTTCGTTCAGGAACAGTAGTACGTAACATTTTTCACTAGAATAGAACTTGCCAGGGAAAATGTAATTTTTTAAAATTTTGCGAAGTTATCGAGGTTAGACGCTTTGCGGTGGCGATAAATGATTACCGATATTTTTTTATTTAACGCTAAAAAGATTGAAGATTGATTATTTACGGAAGTTGAAGTGCCACCATACACGTTTTCCGCACATGGTAGAGAAGGCAGAGTAACTTGGGAACCTAGTGTAAAGACAATCCATTCCGTTCCACATATTACGAATTTGAGGCATTGCGTGTTGAGTGGCGGAATTCATTGCCACGTTGTACTTTTTACCAAAACAAAAAATGGAAATTATTTAATATCTTCAAGTATCTATCAAGTACAACATGTTTAAGGTACATTGAAGTGCCTTAAAAATTTTGATTACGCTGCGAATGTCCTCCAAATAGCAACAATTAAAAAATGTATAAATATTTGTATCTTTTAATTGTGCTTCACCATCAGGTGACCCGTACGCCATAAAAAAAGAGTCATCGAAATACGCCAAAGTTTTTTTGAAAAATTTATAAAATAAATAGATTCAAAATATAATGTAATATGAAATTATACAGCTTTGTTAACCACTCATAAGTATTCACGGATTTTTATTTTTGAATGATATCTAAAAGTTTTTTAAAGCTTTCCGTGGTATAGATTTCTAAATAATTTTATAATATTTTTATTTACTCTCAATCTCTCACTCACTCAGCTTCACGTTGTATACCGCACTTGGTAGGGTAGATAGGAAGAAATCTTCTTTAAACGTTTTTTTGACTCTATGAGGACATACTATAGTATTATTTGCAGCACTTGCACAATTCTCGGAAAACCCGTAAGATGGAAGTTTTGCCGTATGTCGTCCTCCATCTCCATCCGGGCGTGGGTGGGTCGTTAGTAAATAAAATAAACACAGCACGGATATGTACATACCCCCGTATTTGAAAATTATCACGTTAATCGTATTAGCATGAAATTGAAACAAATGATGAAAATCCAATGTTAAAGCCTCGATGAATACGCAAAAATATTGCAAGCCGAGCCCGTTCATATCAAGTTCGTCATGTATGTGATTGATAATAAATGATTTATGTCATGTGTATTACAAAACAGAATTTTAACTGAATGCGTCTAACGTGGAGATACTCATCACTATCATCTATGGTAATAATCAAAAAGAGGTAATGTTTCAGAGCTTCCGTAGCGAAATATTTCGTTAACGTGTATCACATATATTGATAAACGAGGCGGATTATTGCAATGGTCTGTAATTTTTATCAGTCATCTTGTTATGACGCGTACATTAGGCAACTTTTATTCTGTTTTTATGTTGTTTGTAAAATATTTAAATTTATAAACGTTGATATTTGTCTACCTTTATAAATATAAGTATTTACATGACATACTTTGTCTTAAGTTACTCATATCAATACAAATCGTAGCGCAAGGGCACGACTGTACACGCGACAGGTTGTATGTAGGTTCCACCCTATTCCAGGAAATTAAATATTTGACATTTTAATTTCTTCGCTTTGGTAACAAGGCGAAGTGCATAATTTAGTTCCGCAACTTAACATACAATGCCTTCTGAATATATATTTTCGTTAAAAATAATATTTTACTTTTAATAAAATACAATTTTCACCAAAGCTTACTTCTAAAGTTATAGAGAACTAGTGGTTAAAGAAATATTCCTCAAGTTGAATTCCAAAAACTTCTAGTTTGAAGACACTTTACCCTCATTCCTCACTTTGCGCCGAATTCTTGAATATAACACGGCGAAACTCTACGCCAGTTACCAGACCAGGAAACATAAATTTTAAATATTTCATCTCTTCAAATTGGGATATAATCCAATTTATATATATATATATATATATATATATATATATATAATTAGGCTATAAATCAATTTCGACAATAGACTAAATGTATATTAAAATATGCAACTAATAGTTCACGCCCACGTATAAAAATATATTTCTTCGTACATATTTTTCTTTATATTTTAAACACTTATGTCTGCCAATATTCTATATATCTAAGAGCCTTAGAGGTTTTAAGAAAGTATATCTTGACATAGTAATAGAAAAGCTTTTTGCCCGTCCGTTAGTATGCATAAACATCAATAACCGTCTACAAATGGATGTCATCCACTTCGGTTATGGCTCATTCCATTTACACTTTGGATGTTTTCATTCACATTAAGTTGCTTAGAAGACTCTCTCTTTTTTGGAATGATTAAGGATTATGGAATATTTATTTTTCATAATATTACAACTTAAAATATCGCAGACATATCTATATAACAAATCATAGAGAAATCCGGTAGCATATACATATTCAATGCACTGTCGTGGCTCGTAGCGTGACGGGTTATAGGTACAATTCCCATTTAAGAAAATGAAATACTTAACAATTTAATTTCGACGTTTCGATAACAAAGAAGAATGCGGGGTTGAGTTCCGTCACTGAACACACCATACCTCCAAATCTGGTCAAAAATAGGACACAGAGGTGTGTTGAACAATAAATATAATATATTACTGATACAATTTTCTATTGTCTTAAATGTATATGTTCTTTTATTCTCCAATCGATGTTTAATGTAAATTAATTATATCTAACTATAAACTCGATGGTTGTAAGCTTAACCTCCACTCGAGGGAATGTATTATTATTATTTCCCCTCTGACCGAGGTCGGCGTTAAGTTCCGCATTTAACATGGAGTGATTTAAATTCGAGAGGACTTAAGACTCTGTATCTAAGTCCAAGATTATAAAATGTAAATAAAAATGATACATATATGTCACATAAACGTGGAACTACCTAAACCTATATAACCTTATGACCTTAGTTATTTCAAAAGAGCAAAAAATTATACTTGTTATAAGCAGTTTTACTATTCAGTTTTTAATATTATGGTAGCTTCGAAGGCTTGTAGGTGCATAGTTATTTATAACATTAATTAGGTACATTGTTAAGAATATTTTGTTCTTTTTCTTCAATTTACTCAATAAATAAATAAAATATTTCATGATACTTTGACTCCCTAGTATCTGTATTCTTTGTTATTAAATAGTGATTTACTTTGTACGTAAATCATTTTAGATCATATCTGAATTTTGTCATTAAGTTGTTTTTATTAAAATCAACTTAATTTTGTTAAAGCCATGGTTACTTTTTCTCTTTGATTTCCTTTGGAATACGCTATAGGAAATAGTAAAAATTCATTCTTTTCTTAATGTACTCGACCTCAACAGAAATCATAAACTAAAAATAAATAAGAACATAGCATTCCAACATCTTTCACTGAAAACAAAAACTTTTTTTTTGTTCTTTTCTTCTCCTTGTATCAAACAAAAAAAATTGAAACATAAGGTTTAGAAGGAACATTCTCATTACTGTTAGGTTTTACTTTTTACTACGTAATGAGCCGCGGTAATGAATAATTAACTTGTTATATGTAAATGGAAATGAGACTGAGGCCTGTCGTGATGCAGGGAACAAGCGTGCGACCGTCAACGCGATAGTTTATGGGTCCGATTACTCAAGGAACTTAAATATTTATTTTTTTCGTATTTTCGTTCTGGTAACAATCTGGTCTGAAAGAGAACGGAATGTCTTAACATTACGTTCCACCTGTCTACCTTGCCAAATGCGGGATATAGCGTGAAACTGAAAAAAAAATTAAATGCAAATATTAATAAGCGAAAAACATAATAACATACATGGCTCTATAGAGGGTCACACTAATATGCGCAGTTAAATATTTTTGCATAGGATCGTTGATGCACAGTCGGGTGAGGGTCGACGAGACAACAAGGTTTTATTAACGAAAAGGATTGTGCCCTATCCATATATTTGCCTATTTTTTTTAGCTTTAGCTTCATCTTATATACCGCACATAGCTGAGGGAAGCTGGGAACCTAGTGCTAAGACATTTCGTTCCCATTAAGCCAAATCCGTTTCTCACTTTCAAAATTTGAGGCAAACAAAAATCAAACATTTCAAAATCTCTCCTCATCGTGTAAAAATGCTTGTAACTCTAAAATCAGCAACCAGCCGCGATGAGCAACGCCTTCGATCAAAAACAAATTAAATAAGTAAATTATAATAAAGCGTTGTACGCATTGAATGATGAACCTGGATATTGACAGCAACATATTTAATAATAACGATAACATTTTGTTAAGAAAAATCGAAAAGCTACAGCGTGTAGTGATTAGATGAGGATTTAGGGGGATGGTTTCAGCACCGTCGTTTTTATGTTCGTTTGTGCTAAGGGAGAGGACATTGATAACGTCGAGTGGTCCGGAGCCTCAGAGTTATGTGCACAGCGCCTGCTCTGTGATTTATACCGCATCAGATTCTGACCTCATACATGTGTATTGTACCGCTCACATACATTTTTTAAATAACGGTTTTTGACCGCTATTGAAAATGATCTATTTATTTTCACAATCTATTAACATAAGTTTTTAATATTTTGTTTCAGAACTTTGAAAATATTATAAGATCTTTGACTTTCGCGATTATTATTACAACTTAAATTAAACAAATTTAACCGTATTAATCGCATATATTGATTTTTATAGAGTGTTAGACAATGCGTGATCAATTTGTTTCATTTAAAACTAACATTGTCATGAAAATATATGTAAAGTTTTAATTTTTTCATGAGACGAGAGAGAGCGTGAGTAATAACCATTGTCAGAGATGTTTGTTAGCTAATGATTCCGCAGAGCAATCTGACCGCGTGCTCGTAACACAGTAACATCTGTCTTCACGCAGCAGCTAACATTAATAATATGAACTAAATGTAGCTCAGTTAATTATCTCTATTTATTAAACTCGGAGCTCAGCGTATGTACTTACTTATTACGTTGAAGCAAAACTTCGTCAGATAAACGACCTCAATTCTACTCCAGGTTGTGTTTTCTAAGTTTTAGGTAATAAAATATTTTCAATACACTGATTATTTATTTACTGCCTTTTGAATCACTATTTCAGTTCCTTTTTTTGTGTAATTTTTGAATTAAAATAGTTACTTTCACACCTTGTGATCTTTGTTGGTGTATTCTTCGTAATAATTACTGAAAGTTTAATATTAAAATAAACATGCATAATTTGAATTTAACCTATTAAATAATTTAATAAATACGCGTCTAACATACTTTAATTAAGATGAATCATAATTATCTTCTTGGACAATACAAAATTCAGGATTCCGGCGATATATATAAAAATAACTACAGCAGCCAAATCATTAAGCATAACTTATAATCGGCTCACAAATATTCCTAAATAGCTGACAGGTCGTAGTCGCTTCTAACATAATATGGGATTTTATGAGTTCCCGCGTACGAGGATAAGTCACGAATGTGCGTAATAGGATCGACGGCGATATGCCTCTAGTCCCAGTTTTCGGCGGAGATATTCGGCGACGCAAGATGATAGATCGAAACAAAATAAAGCTTGTAGCACAATGACGAACCAACAAGGACGAGTAAGTAAACAGGAGTGCTCTTAGCAAGTTTCTGCAACCGTGAATATGTCGAAATCATTGAGTCGACTTCTATCTGGCAAGAACTGTTCAAAAGAAACAATCCTGCGTGATTATTATTGACGTTGCCCTAGCAAAACACATTGAGGTCAATTCACACATGAAATATGACCCGTATTAGAAGAAAGGAAGTATGTCTGCTACTAATATCGATTCTAATATTTTTAAAAATAAAATTAATTAAAATTATTATTGTTGTTTTTTATAATTTGTAATATTTGTAAAGATTGGACGTTGTTACATGCTGTAGTTCAACAAATTATATTTTGAATATTATTTTTTAACGTTTTCCAATTACGGTGAATGAAATCATAAACAAGATCCAGCATGGAAATTTCGGCAACGGAAAATCTCAGCTAATGATTCTCAGGAACCTTCTGCCTACTCTGCTATAGGCGGAAGACAATGTCAAGCTAAAACAAAGCTATTCCATTCTAAAAAACCGCTAAAATGAAAATATATATTGTACTTGAATTTCTAAAACTACGTATACAGCAATAATATTTTGTGATCCAAAAAATCCAGTTTCTCAGTTAAAAATACACTGAAAAACAAATGACGAATTCTTTGTTAAGTTTCGTGAAAAGCGTTTCAATTTTCGCAGGATATAAGGTAGAAGTGAGCGTGTTAGAAGAACATTACTGAAACGTGCACATTAACTGTTACATGTAAGGAATCTCGGGGGATATTATCGCGCTCATACTTTTACGGCTCGTTATACATAGAAAAGACATACATACATAGAAAATGATAATAAAAAATTACATTAAATGAAAAGTGACTTAGTATATCTTCAAAAAATTTTTTTTAGCTTCACACAGTATCTTGCACACAGAAGACGGAAGCAACATGGGAACCTAGACACCTCATTCTAATTAACTTCTATTTTTACATTCCACTGAATAAAGACATTGAGTATCGAGTGTCAGAATTCAATATCACGCTTTACCTCGGCGTAAGAGCGAAGAAAATGCTAATTTGCTTGCGCGACAACTGGCCTAAATATAGTTGTAAGATATTATCACCCTACGTACTTTCTATATATTATAACTTTCTCAAAAGGCGGACTTTATATACCAGCAAGGAGTTTTACTTGAACAACAATAAGTCGGCACAGCAAGCGAACGTACGGGTCACCTGATGGTAAGTGATCACCGCCGCCTACGGCCCCGTGTTTTAAGTGCCAGGGGTGCACACGTACTTTAGTCACCTCTTATGATACCATCAGTATCAGGGTGATCCTATTCTAAGCCGGAATCACGCGGCTAAAACGGCCTTTGTTTTCCAATAACAATGCTTACCTGCAAAATATTTACCAGTGCCAAATGTGGCATACTATACGTAAACTTGATTGCGGTAAAAAAATGAAAAAAATAATAATTTTAAGAATATAATTTACTGTAATTCATAAAGAGAGAATAGTTCTTTGTTTAAATGGGACCGGAGTGTTTTAACCTTATCTCATGGATTGTGAGGCATACACCGTAAAGCATGAAATTGTGTAAGAAACAATGAACATCCCTGTACAGAGTATACATGTATACATAATTGAATAAGTAATCATTCATACTGTATCCCGCTCCTAGTAAGATATGCTCAAAGAGGAAGAAGAGACTTGAGTACCTAATTTTAAAACACTCCGTTCTATTCTCATCATTTCGCCAAATTTGAGGCATTGCGTCTGAAGTGGCGGAACTCAACGTCACACTTTACCTTGTTACAGAGCGAAGATTTGAAGAAATAATAAATATTTCATTTCCTCGAGTGAGGATTTAACCCACAACCTGTCGCTCTTACAGTCGCACGCTTGTGCCCGTGAGACATGACAGGCCTTATTTTATTAGCCAGATAATAACAATAGCTTTATTTTTTAAAGTACTCAAACTACGAACAATTTTTTACTTAAAATACATACGAGAAACTGAATAATAAGTTTTAGACTCTTGGTGAAAGAGTGCAAGACAATGTTAAAACGTCTTAAAACATTTTTGAATGACATTCGAACATTACTGAAATGTTCTCTTACTACATTTTAAAACATTTCTAACGGTAGACAGTAGGAATATAACGACAAAGTAATTTTATCGACAATATTAGTTCAATAGTTTCGGAAATGGGCTCGGACTAGGAGGAAGACAGACACACAAAAAAAAAAGTTACGGTTAGATGATGATGTTAGATTTCTTCTTCGTTCGTACTGTAAGTAGTTTCTTGCTGTTCTTGTTCTTACTTATTTGATTTTATTTTATCATTATAGATAATCAAAATAATAATCATTAAGAAGAATATTTTTATCTGTACTCCACGAGACTATAGATCTGAATAATAATTATTTATTATCGTCTACGTAATACAAAATTATAAACTTTAAAAAACGTAGAGGTACGACAAACAAGGCCATCGAGTACATAAAATCGCATACAAATCGGTTCCTCAATTCAGGAAGTACGATACCTCACACATAGACAGACACGCAGACAGATTAAACTTACATTTATTTTTTTCTCCGAGGGTCATAAACAATTTTTATTATACGTAGACGTTAGAGTTTGTACCTGATTGAATGTTATTTCACTATTTATATCTTATTAATACCGTTTATGTATCTTTACGTAAGTGGTTAATTTTGATCTTGTTTCTTTTTATTTTGTTACAATACTTTTCCTTGAACGTAATATAATATGTATTATATAAACATCTATTAACTTTATCTCAAGTGTTCAAAAAATATCTGATTTTAAGTACACGTAGTGGATTCAACATCTATTGAACGACCCTAAAATACTTCCTAAATTATTTATACAATTATTTTTATTAAGCCCAAGTAAAGCCCAGAAGCCAAGAAGTTATCATGTTAAAAACGTAGGGAACATACTTATATTTCCTATTATTTTCTTATTGTATTTAGTTTTCAGTAAATTATATAACATAATGAATGACTAGTAAACAGTTATTAAGAAATTAAATATTATTATCGTATAAATTACCAAAATTATTTCAATAAAAAGACAATTTCCGAGTTCAAACTAACCGAATGATTGAATTATAGTGAAGAGAAATTAATCTGCATTATGATATTACTTTATTTTCGTCAGCTTTCATAATTCTGAGTTCCAAATATGAATAGAATAGATGCTTAAGGTTCAACTTGTTAAGTACATCTAGTTTTTAATTATCTTCACGCAATATCTCGCGCATAACATTAAAGATAGAGGGAGCTTTAAAAACTAACGTAAGTACATACCGTTCCAATTAAGTGATTTCCATTCCACTGTTTCCGCTGAATTCTAGAGGCATTGTAAATTGAGTGGTGGAGCTAAACACCGCGCTGTCCTGCTATGTGCGGTATAAATATTTCACTTTCTATTCCTGTTTACAGCCGCAAGCATATGCCCCTGCGCCACAACTGGCCTCAGGTTTATTATCAATAGTTAGACTAAAGTAGAAACTCAAGTATATCCAAGAAACATAGTAGTAAATAATAGCCGCGTCGCGTGCGTTGCGTGATTGTATCTATCTCCAGATGTTTATTTTTAATATCACGTGTTTATATATTATAATGATCTCTCCGACCATAAATGGTACTAAAACTAAAGTACACCCTCTAACGACTAGAGTAGTGTATTACCACACATCTACATTTATCGTGGCGCATAGACACAAACGTATGATTGTAAACGCCACAGATGATGATTCATACCCCACGATGAAATGAAATTTAATTTTTTTTAAATAAATATTAATTATTTTTATTTTTTCTCTCTTGTAATAAGGCAAAGGCTTTCCGCCACATAAAACACAATAACTCAACTTCGACGGAGAATGTAGAAGGAAACGGAATGTCTTGATACTAGGTTCCTAAATTCCCTCTACCTACCCTGCTATGTGAGGGGTACAGCGTGAAAGATACTCATGTTGATACATATGCAGGATTATTCATTGAAAAAAAAAACAAAAAGCTGAAAGTTACTATCACAAGCGACTAAAATGTATTATTGAATGTAATGTTATTTTATCTCTTTACTTCCTTAAGTAGGTAAAATATCTTCTACATTAGTATAATCTCATATTTATTGAAATACTGTATACTTACCATCAATTCAAGGAGCGCTAAGTGTACTTTTGTTTCAGAAAATGGCGGATATAAATTTGCCGGCAAGTCAAAAACTTTGGAGAAGGCATTATGACTGCTGTCGACTCAAAGAACGCCACAATCGTACTGGCATTCGTATGGGAGTCGATCTCCGGATTTACGTTCAAACTCCATAATGGCATTCGTATGGGAGTCGATCTCCGGATTTACGTTCAAAGTCGCTGGGACTATAAAGTAGGTCATTACTTTGAAATTGTTATTTTGATAATATATTAGTTATCTTTAGAATTACGTTTTATACGTATGATGATATTTTTAAATATACCAGCATATTGCCGCGGATCCCGCGCTCAGCATTTGTAAAAAATATAGCATTACGTATCTCAACTTCCAATAATTAATTACGTTAGTAATATATTATATTACCTTCCTCAGGTTCAGTCTTCTTTCCTTCGATAAATTGACTATCTAATACGTAAGTACGTACGTAGATGGTAACCCCCTGACGTAGGATGCTGTGTGGCCACGCAGTGAAGAAAATACTTTTGCGACATGTAGAGCCAGGTTTTACACAGCAGGCACCAGAGATTTAATGTCAAGATGTAGTATATTCGAGTGTTTTTTATTAAATCGTATGTATTTTTAAAAATTTTTATAGTAGAGTCTCTGCTAACAATTTTGTAAGTTTTTTGATCCGATATTAATAATGGCATCATTCATCAAGTGGTCTCCTGTGAAATTTTTCGGCCTCTTAGAAAGTATCATGTAGAATGTATCACACACAACTCTTAGATATTTTCATTGGACTTTACGGACCGAGCAGCAGATTTATATAAATGAGTTATTGTTAATAATAAATAAGCTAAGTTTATTTAAGTAACATTATTTTGCAAGTACTACTTAATTTGTGTCTGTACTATTGTGATTATTTAAATATTTCTGTATAAAGTCTTTCGACTTCAATCTATCAGTGTCACAAGTCATATGTCACCTTTGTATGTAAGTAATTGCGAAGTGAAACATAAACAGACATTGATGAGGCGGTTTACGCTTTGTGAGTCGGAGCTGTCTCACGTATGTGAAAAATGAGGCTTTTACAAGATAATCAGTCGTAACTTGTGTTCCTGTTTTGTAACATAATTTAGTTATTTAGTCTTTACGTACGAACGAAACGAACCTTCCTGTAACTACAAATAGCGTGCAACACTTAGCTACATACTTTTAAATAATTTATTAATTAGTATTTATTTATTTACTTAAATGTATTTAAACGCTGGGACATTATATAGTTTATCATGACATTTAACTACCGTTATATACCGTCCGTCTTCTACTGGTGGTCATTTCGAACAAAGCAAGTGAACAAAAAATCTCTACATTCGATTCTAGAGAGCAATACGGATAACTTTAATTGAAAGTCCTCTTCCCTCAGAGATTTTATTAACTCCGAAGGTACTTAGCTATATATTACATCTAAGACGTGAATACATGAGATCATCCATTAATAATGATACGTAATGTACTTTTAATATATTTTTATATTTGTTATCATTTTTGTTTAACAAAGACGTAAGTAGAAATTGGATCCACATCGAACACGATAAAAATTATAATGATATATGTTTAATTTTATATTTCTTCTCTTATTACCTCTCAAAATAGACAAAAGGGAACTATTGTTGAACTCCATTCCCATTAAGACACTTCCGTTCCCCATTTTCCACCGAAGTTTGCAGTTATTGCTTATTGATTGAACCCACAACCTGTCGCGCTTACAATCATACAAGTGTGCCCCTGCGCCACCATTCTATATTTTTTGTTATACATAAAATATTCGTCAAAAATGTATGTATATTTGTATACATATATCTAAGCTAGCCCGAAGCAATATCCTAACCAATAAACATAAACCGGTTGGATGCATTTATTTATAGTAAAATGAATAATGCAATTTAACCGGAAGTATATCATGACATTTGGTGCACAGCTCTGAGAATATACGAACGGATGATTTATTCTGCTATTTACGGGAACAATCCGGATTTGTCATAGCTTGTGGTAACTTTTAAAACTCATTTAGGCTTCTTACCATTACTGTTAAATACTGCAATGTTATATAATGAGTGAGATCAAAA
>DWMZ01003766.1:0-12368 GCA_018249855.1 Eueides tales michaeli | reverse complement strand
TGTCCTTGAAGTTATAATAAATGCTGAGCTTGGTTATGACTACAGCTAAGGTTTTATTAGCGCATCAGGTTATTGTCTACAAAATTTATTAGTCGCCCTCCTTCGCATTTGCCAGCTATATTATAGATGGAAAGCAATGCCGTATATAATATAAAGGAAATTCTTATTTGTATATAGTAAATATAAACATTTTGTTGCTTGAAATATTAACCTACAGCCGTCAATAGAATTCAATCGATATAATTTTTTAAAAGAAATTGTTAAAACGATATTTATTACTATAAAATACAATATTCGTTAGATGAATAATTCTATATACTTATATTAGAAGTACTTTAGTTGTGATAATAACGTTTTAAATTATCGATTGCAAATTTCATATATTACCTACTAAAATAAAAAAGCAAAGCGCGGCGTTGAGTTACGCCACAAAATAATACTTCATATTCGGCGGAAAGGGGCCAAAGCAAGGGAGGATCTTAACACTAGGTTCCCAAGGTCCCTCTGCCTACCCCTCCACGCATAAAATACTCGTACCGAGTTATTATTGGAGCTGACAAAAAATTAAATAAAAGAAACAAATATTTTTTCTTCAGGTATATTAATAGTACTGCTATGGTTTTTTGCCTTATTCGAGCCGTACGGTCTCCGATTACGTCATATTATTATGGGACACTACCAACCGGAGAGAGCTAAGGCAAGAGCTTTGTGGCTCTTCAATCATATATTGAGAACTAGAGGTATGATATAGAATAGAGTATACTCTATTTTATTGAAGTAGAGATTTAGTGAAACACTTTTAAACGGATTAATAGGGGGTTAACGGGTAGACGGGTAGCCGGGTCTACCCGTGACCACGGACTACTGTAAAATGTTCGAAACGTAGAGCTTCCAAAAGTGTTTAAAAGTCAATATACGCGATTAATCCGTTTAAAAATGTTTCATTTAAAATGTGTAACAATCGCGAAAATCAAAGATACTATTAGAGATTTAGTGTTAGCTTATCTTTGTGCATTGATAAGAAAACAATACTGAGCACGATTTTTGCAGGTTCAAGTACGGTTATCTCTTAGGTGATGAGACGTTGTACCTTGACAGGTCGTTTCAGATATTGCATTTCAATTTCATGTTTGTTTGCCTATTTTTTTAAAAGATTTAATTTACATGTTGTTTTTAAATGATATCGAATTTTAAATGGCGCAGCTTTACGCGGAGCTTTTTGAGAAAGATAAAATGTTTTTTTTTTTCATCTTCACGCTGTATCCTGCATATAGCATGGTAGGCAGATGGAACTTAGGAACCTAGTGTTAATATACTCCGTTTCGTTCACCACTTTCCGTCGAAATTGAGGCATTGAATGCTGAGTGGCGGTACTCAACGCCGCGCTCCGGTTTGTTACCAGAGCGAAGAAATGAAAAGATTAAATATTTCATTTCCTCGAGTGGGAATTGAACCCACAACCTTTCGCGCTTCAGTCACAGGTTTGTGCCGCTGCGTCACCACAGGCCTCATTTATATTTTCTATATTCTCTATGTTTTCTGTTTAAAAATAAACAAACAAACAAATTGCTGCTTACATTTTCCAGGCAGCTTCATGAAATTAGCTCGTCGAAAGCTTCATCGTGAACACAAATATTCAGATCAAGAGCACCTCACATTCCGCTATTGGATAAATTCTGTTTTGCCGTCAGTTTCAATTGTATTTTGACATAATTTAGTTTTCGTATGACAATTTTTTGGTTTTTTTTTCGTATATCTTTTGTTTTTAGCTTTTTTTTATTTTTATGCTGTTTATATAAATAAACACTTTGTTCCTAAGTACCCTGCCATGACAGCGTGGAGTCGAAAAAATATATATAATAATCATTTTTAACGTCATTGATAGTTAATTAAATATAGGTAAACTCTATGGTATCTAAAATTTATTTACATAATCTACCTTGTAGCCAGCCCAGGTCGGTATTCAACAGGCGCGGGTTCGAATCCCGCTCATGTCGCGTTTACTCACTGGTGCCCCCTGCCTCACTAAATTTTAGTAACTATCTAATTAACTGACTAACTAATTGAGTGCGGCGTTGAGTTACGCCACTTAACACGCAATGCCTCAAATTTGACGGAAAGTGGGGAACGGAAGTGGAACGGAGTGTCTTAACACTAGGTTACCGAGTTCCCTCTGCCTACCCTGCTTTGTGCGGGATACAGCGTGAAGCTAAAAAAAAACGAATTATGTAACTTATAAAATAAAAAAAATACTTAATTTAGTTTTTGAAATTAATATTTTATTTTTATAGACGCTCATGTTTCAAGCGTGTGTTTGGAATGTCATCTATATCGAAGTATTGTTTATTATGTAATACTTTGGAAGAGTTAAAAGACACTGACACTAAGCTGATTAGGTTATATATTTTTGCTTACGATATTGTCTTAAATATTATTATTGTTAACTTAGAAAGAAGCAACTTGCGTACCTAGTGTTAAGACACTCTGCTTTCTCTGCTTTCCGCTGAATTTGAAGCAGTGCCTGTTGAGTGGCGGAATTTTCGCTGCTTTGTTAACAGAGCGCAGAAATAAAAATATTAAATATATCATTTTCCTCAAATGGAAATCGAATCCACAACCGATTGAGTTAAGTCATCACATGTCTCGACTACTTTTTCTTTTATATATATTTATTTTTTCCCAGTTGTGAAACATTAAAGTGCCCCGGCGTGTACTGCGTGCGCTGTTTCTCAGATATCGGTCGCTTGTGTACAATTTGCTTATCACCCGCTGAATATGGAGATATAAGTGATGTCAGTATGGAAAGGTACGTAAAGTTGAATATCTAAATATTTCCAAAGTGCTCAATCGATATGATTTATTTAAAGGTGTTTGATTAATTTAAAGCTTTTTTTTTATCATCATTTCTTTACCCGTATTTTAGTGATATACAGAATCTGATTCTGAGATCTGTTTATCTTGATTTAAATTTATATTATTTTAATGCCTGTCGTCGCTCACGGGCGTATGCGACTGAAAACGTGACAAATTGTCGGATCGATTCGCACTCGATGATATGAAATACCTAAAAAATATTTTTTTTTGTGCGCTAAGCTAATAACGCAAAGCGCAGGTTTCAATTCCTCCACGTTATACGTATTTAGGCGGAAAGATGGAACCTCCCGGGTTCTCAGGATCCCTCTGCCTACCCTAAAAAATATTTAGTTTCTGTGTACACATAATCATTTTAAATAAAAAAAATATATATTTTACTTCACACTTCATACCTTATATGGCACGATAACAAAGATTAATCTAAGTGTAATGGCACTACGTTCTCCGTCTTCCCGAAATCATCACCGTATCAAAGAACGCGCTCACATGCACCACATTGGCAGACGCCTCGCCAGACGTCTTAGTTGGTCACAACAGCCTCAACAAGAATATTTTGAAATTGCAACTGTTTTCCGAAATTAAATTCAAATATGTCGAATATAAGATATACAATTACAATTCATATTTTTAGAAGTTCGTCCGATAGCAGTACCGATGATGAAAACGGTGATAAACATAACAGCTTTAATATGAGAGTAAGTACAAATTCAACTAGAATATTTAACTAAAGTGTAGCAATTATAAATTCTACTAAATTTAAAAACGTATAAAAATTTGAACGAAGCAGGATTTGAACACGCGCCTCCTGGAATCCGGCCAAGAGGCGCGGGTTCAAATCCTGCTTCATTCAAATTTTTATACGTTTTTAAATTTAGTATTTTTTTTTCTAAGTGTGGAATAACACTTTAAAAATAGTTAAAATTAAAATTCTTTTGAAATATACACAATTATACGTTTTTAGATTTAGTAGTGTGGAATAACACTTTAAAAATAGTAAAAATATATACAGATTTATTTAAAACACCTGTCGTGGCATAGCGGCGCAAGTGTGTCACTGTAAATGCGACAGATCGTAGGTGCGATCCCTACTTGGAAAAATTAAATGTTTCATATTTTCAAATGATATATTTAATATTTTGAGTTGAGTTGAGTTTGAAGTTGAGTTTCACCACTTAACAAGCCATGTTTCAAATTCGGCGAAAATGTGAGGAATAGAACGGAGTGTCTTTACACTGGGCTCCCAAGTTCCCCCTGCCTACCCTGCAGTGACCAGGTGAAGATACAGCGTGATTCAATTTAATAATAACGACAGTATATTCTATATCAGTATAAATATGTAAACATTACTTAAATAATTTGTAGGAAACTGAAAAAGAAAGTCTTATCAATAAGTCAAATGTTAAAAAACATAAAAAACATAAACGCTCTTCTCATACAAATGACAGTGGTGAAATACGTGAATCAACTTTATCTTTGCTAAATCAACACGAGTCAGATACAACTAATAATCGACCACTTATGAACTTATGTTACGGATCTCTTGAAGATATGGATGTAAGCATTTTATATATAGACACTCCATTCCGTAAAACTTTTAAATTTTCTTCAAACAAGATGAACAAAATTTAAAAGTTTTACGGAACGGAGTATCTTAATCAATAGGTTCCCAAGTTCCCTTTACATATCCTGCCGAGTGCCGGATACAGCGATAAGATGTATGAGTGACTGAATAAAATTTACGGAACCTAAATTGACTCGTTGAAGAATGCTCTTTTTTTAACGGATTCTTCCACTTTTTTTAACGTATTCTCCCACTTTTTTTTAACGGATTCTTCCTTGAGATCGGAAAAACGATCTTATCTTATCGTAAACTGGAAAGAAGCAAATTATTCCAAAACTAAAGACCTATAGCTATCACCTCTCTGCTCTCAAAAGTATGAAGAGCATTGTAGAAGCCAGTTCTTGGTTTATCTAGAAAATGATTGAGGCCTATCGTGGCGCAGGGACTCAAACTTGCGACTGTAAACGCGACACGTTCAGGTTCGATTCTCTCTCGAGGAATAGACATATTTACTATTTTTAATTCATATATGTCATGTTTTCATTTCTTCGTTTTGTTCACAAGGCAAAGCACGGCGTTGAGTTCCGCCACTCAACACGCAATGCCTGAAATTCGGAGGAAAATGGGGTTCGGAAAGTCGTAACGCTAGGTTCCCAAGTTCCCCCGCTTTAGTACCCCGCCATGTGCGGGAACTGTGTCAAGGCAAGGTAGGCAGAGGGAATCAGAACTTGAAGCTGAAAAAAAAAACCATCGATCAATAACTGTTAATACGACTGTCGCTATGGTCGCTCTACTTTATCCTTTGGTTTACCTAACTCACTACTGGGACGCTAAATATTTTTTCAAAATATTTTTTCAATATTTTCTAAGGTTTCTTTTAAGATTACCAAGTTTCACTATTGTTAAGGCAAGAAAATGGAATTGAACCCACCACCTTCGCGTGCACATTCAACTGTTCTACAGCACACTCCTCTTAAAATACCTAGAAATATATTTTCTTCATATTTTTAAGGGCCACACAAAACACATAGATCAATGCGGCTTTAAGGAAATACAAAAAAATGTACGGAAAAATGTAAACAATGTAGAACATGTAGTGCAAAATGGTGGTAAATCATCAATAATAGATAAGAATTTTAATAATAAAATAGATTTGACCAGTGATAAAGAAGTTACAACTGATAGTAAAATATCAAAACTAGCGAAATTCTTATTAAGGAAAAAAGTTAAAATGAAATACAAAAAGAAAATGTCACGTCACATAGCATTTAAAGAAATGTTTAAATTATTATATATACGAATGTCAACTTTAGAAAGATATTGCAAAATATTAAGAAAGAAATATATAAAAGTGTCAACTGTACAAGGAAAGAAACATATGAGAAAACGATCTCAAATTAAATTAATCTTCGCAAATAAACCTGATAAATCGAATAAAGAATTAAAGGCTGCGATTAAATGTTTTATTGATAAAGATAATAAAGCTAATATTAATAATATCAGTAATGAGATTGTTAGTAATAAAAGAAATTATATAAGAAAGAAGTATGTAAGAAAAAGAATTAAAAATGCCAACTACAGAAACATTACGGGTTACAAAATCAATAAGATTAAAAAGTTTAAATTATATCATTGTCGAACTATTCCAAAGAAGTTTCCAAATAATTTAAATTTTAAAAGAAACATAAAGAGAGCTCGTAAGAAATGTAGTAGAGAAGAAAATTTAATTTTACGTAATAAAGATCCAAATTGGGATAAAGAAATTATTTCTAGAAACGAATCTAAAGTAGAAGATATTTTGAAAAAAATACCTATATCGCAACCTGAGAGATATAAAATGGAAAATCAGGTACATTACTGTCCTTCAATATTTGTTGATAATATTGATTTGGCTAATAAAAAATTATGGCTTGAAATTAATTTATATTTCTCATTATTATATCATTATGTAAAAATTTGTTGAATGATGGGATGTTTCTATGACATTTAAATTCATATAATAATAAGTCCGATCGAAATAGTTGATGATGAATTGTTCTTTCCCAAAAACTTTTCAAATTATTTTTTACCAACCTCTCTAACCAACTAAACCGTACGTTGTAAAAAAGCAGTTTAGCTTTCTTAAGTGTACAATATCATTATAAATACGTTAAAAATTGATTAAAAATTTTCAGAATAATGTGAATATAAATTTAAATCATAATAAAAGTAATAATATTAAATACAATTCCGGTGATAATTCAAAAGAAAACACTTCTAGAACATTTAGGAAAATGAAAACCAAAACGTAAGCGTTCTTTAAAGAATTTACTTAATTTCTTCGAATTAATGAATGGGAAGCGTCAATTTATATTTCTTTAACAGCGTGAAAACACCACTGCCTTTTATGAAAGATATGTGTATTTGGCTTACATCAGTGTTATCTATTCGACGGTATGACAGTAGAAAACAGAAGAATACAGGTAGATTTATTATGACTTTAGTTTTTTTTTTCAGATTCACGCTGTATCCCGCACATGGCAATGTAGGCATAGGGAACTTGGGAACATAGTGTTGAGACACTATGTTCCGTTCCCCACTTCGTGCGCCGAATTTTAGGCATTGCGTGTTGAGTGATGGAACTCAATGCCGCCTTTTTGCCTTGTTCCCAGAGTCAAGGTTTTTTTTTTAGCTTCACTCTGTATCCCGCACGAGACAGGGTAGGCAGAGGAAACCTAGTCGTGACGCAGCGGCACAAACATGTGCCTGTGACATGTTCTGGGTTCGATCCCCACTCGAGGAAATGAAACGTTTAATATTTTCAATTTAAATATTTATTATTTAATATGTTTCATTTCTTCGCTCTGGTATTAAGGCAAAGAGCAGCGTTGAGTTCCGCCACTTAACACGCAATGCCTCAAATTCGGCGGAAAGTGGGGAATGGAAGTGGAACGGAGTGTCTTAACACTAGGTTCCCAAGTTTCCTCTGCCTACCCTGCCTGGTTACTAAATACTAACGATTTAAACTACACATACACTACAGATATAAATACTAGACATTTTGGAAGTCTTGAATATTTAGTTAAATATAGTAAAATTTAATTGTAAAATTTAAATCTAGTTGTAGTAAAATTTATTTGAAATCCCGTAGATGATTTTGATTCACATTACAGCAGAAAAAGGTGCCATGGCGTTACCACTGGTTAGGACGAGGTGAGCTATATACATATTTAATGAAATGTTTACTTTTATGTATGTGATTATACTTAAAATTCAACTTTTGCTAGTTCGTGTCAGTGTATTGGAGAATATCTGGATCTTAGTTACGATACAAACAAAAAAGATGAGATGAGCGTAACGAAACGATCATTTAAACAGTCAAAAGGTAAAGCTGGATAGTTACTAAGAAATGTGAATGTGAACATATAATATAAATTTTACTTTTTATTTTCTATCATTTTACGTATGTAATTATTTTTCTATCAGTATATGTGATGATTTTGAGTTCGATACCCACTTGCAGATTTTTTTTTAGCTTCATGACAGAGAAGAATTAAAAAGAATTTAGACAGAGGAAACTTGAGAACGAAGTATCTTAACACTAGGTTCTCAAGTTTCATCTGCCTACTCTGCCATGTGCGGGATACAGCGTGAAGCTGATTTTTTTTTCAGATTTTGATCAAAGTAAAGATTCACTTTCCGATACAAAAACAAAGACAACTATTTGCAGCTTGTGTATAATAGATCGATATATGAAAGGGAAAGCTAAGTTTGAAAATTTAGACTGTAACAATATTAAAGGAAGCGATAAAAATATATTGAGCAATCGAAGTAAATTATGTGATGTTAGTACTTCAACCAATGATTGGTGGAGTCCGTTAGAGGAGAGGAAAGGTACAAGGAATCATTTAAAAAGATATAGGAGAAAAAACAGATAAATTATATATAGGTTTTCGCTGTGTAGTAAAATAGTCGTTTTTAAGATTTATGTCTATTTGTCTGTTTATTTCTTAGTCTGTGCGTTTGTGCGCGCTAATCTTAGAAATGGCTTACCAAATTTATATATAGTTTTCTCTTTTATATTTTGGCAACCTTAGTTTAATATTCGTTTGTGTTTTTTTCTTAATCGGTTGGTAATTAAAGAAGTAAATTTAAAATACTTAGTTCGACAAAATTACTTATTTTTTTTAATCATTTAGCTGAAATTTTAGTGTTTAATGTATTGATAGATATTATCTTAAATATATATAGCCTTAAAAGTGACGACTTCTTTAAAACAAGAAAGAAATTGAGGTTAGTAAATAAAATGTCTAACTCAAGCAGGCGAAGCCGCGGGCGGGTCGCTAGTACAGAATATGATTACCTATATATTAGTATCGTAATCTATTTGTACCTTTACACTTATATTACAGTTTGGAGTGGAGAATAACTAACTTAACTTATTTTTCCAGAATTCAAAAACATGGGGGGAAAATATGAAAAACGATAATTAATTTAGATTTTAAATTATTTATTAATTATACTTTTCTATTTTGTGACTAGTTTGAAACATAATTATTTGCTTGTTGTCCTCATTTTGTGCTGTAATTGGTAACTTTCATGGTTTCTAATATATAATATAGATTTTATTTCATAAAATGTCTTATTATTTTGACACCTATTACGAGTATTTCATTGGTTAATAAAGTCCCTGTTGGACCTTATCTGTAAACAAATTTTATTTTTTGACATCACAGGTGTCTGCTTCCAACGTATTGCGCGGCCTTGTAGGAAACAAATACATAATAAACCAATGATCTTATTATTTTGAACACACACACACAAAAATGTTTGGAGCAAATACTAAATAACATCTAACACAAAATATCTAAACAAATAAATTATTACTATTTTCTAGCTTCACACTGTATGACGCTTATAACAGAGTAAGCAGTATTGCATGTTGAGTGGCGGAATTCAACGCCGCGCTTTGCCTTGTTACCAGAGCGAAGATGTAAAAATATATTAAATATTTGATTTTCACGAGTGAGAATCGAACCTACAACCTGCCACTTTTATAGTGTTTGTGCGCCACAACAAGCCTCGCAAAATATTCGATTTCAGAAATAAATTGATAATGTAATTGTCAATGACAAGTGTTTTATTTTTCCAAATATTTTATCTCGTTTATCTCGGATGCTGATTACCCACCAGGTAGTCTACCGGTTGGCTAAGTGTTTTCCTGTCAGTACTGAGGGTACCGGGTAGCACTATGATACGGATACTGTTGTGCAGGTATTTGTTTGCTATTTTATTTCTACATATGACTGGAGATTATTATTTTATTCACAATTAATATATTCCTTCTAAAAGTAAGCTTATTTGTGTATTAGATATATGAAATATTTTACTTTTTTTTTTAATTTTATTCTTCTATTACACTTTTTGTCCATAAAACAGCGTGTAGTGTTGAGACACTCCGTTCTCCAATTTCAGTCTAAATTAGACTCAAAAAAATAATAGAAATGTTATAATCGATCAGTGCGTTTAACGCTACGTCCTGATGTTTGTTTTTTTTATAGCTTCACGCTGTTTCCTGTATATAGTGGAGTAGATAGAGAAAATCTGGGATCCTAGTTTTATACATTCCGATTCCATTAAAATACTTCCGTTCCTCTATTTCCGCCAAGTAGAAGCATTGCGTATTGAGTAGCAGAATTCGACGCTACGGTATGCCTCGGTACAATAGCTAGGAAATTATTTTATCAGCGTCACGCTGCACACGGCAAGTAGGCAGACGAAACTTGAGAAACTTGTATTAGTAGTAATGTTAACACTCCGTTACCAATAAAACACTTCCGTTTCCCACTTTCCACCGACTTAAGGCATGTCACGTAGAGTGGCGGAACTCAACGCCCAATTATGTCACGTTACTAGAATGTGGGAAATAAAAAGATATATCTTTATATATATAATTCTTGTGTTCGTGTGTTTGTCACTGAACTCGTCCTAAACGACTGGACCGATTTTAAAGAAATTTTTTGTGTGCATTCAAGGGGATTCGAGAATGGTTTAGATTTACAATTTGGTCTCCTGGAAAATGTTTTTTTTAATTATTTTTTTAATAATAAGTAGTTGTTGATTTTGGAATGTTTCACATCGGATTCGACAGACTGCGTTACCATGGCAGTGTCAAATATTAAATATTACATAAGTATGTAGTTATTAAGTACCTCTAATATATGTATATATGTGTTCTGTCATTTTGTTTGCAATCACTAATACCTACTGATCTGTACCTGTCACTTTTATCAATGAAAAAACGAGTAATCATATCGTGTGATAAAAATATTAACATTTGCAAGATCACGGGCATCTTGGACATGATAAAATTACATAATACTACATTATGTACATAGTATATTAAGGAAGACCCTTTATTAAAAAAACTGCGTAAAACAAATATTAATTAAAAATATAACGCACATGACTTTTGCGGCGGCCGATAAACCCTACGGTCAAGCTTTTCAACACGAATATTTAAGTATGGTATCTGTTGCTAAGATCTCTTGAAGAATATTTATTTCTTTAAAGTATATTACTAGGCCTGGCGTGGCGTAGCGGCACAAGCGTGTGAACGACATGTTGTAGGTTTAATCCCCTCTCGACAAAATAAACTATTTAATATTTTCAAACTATATATTTGACGTTTTCTTTTCTTGCAGTAGTTATTTATTAATAAATGCTGATATTATGCAGGATCTACCATAATATCGGCGTTTTCTTAATATTTATTAAATTTAACTTTTTTTAAAGGATTAACTTGAAGGTTTAAACTTTCCAGTAAAAAACAAGATACAGTATTTTTACCATTTTTAAAATATTATTTACACATAGATAAGAAAATACTAAATTTAAAAGCGTACAAAAATTTCGAACACACCACACTCAGGAAAGAAAATACTAATGGTATAACACTTTAAAAATAGTAAAAATATCTAATAAACAACATTTTCTCTTCCCAAACGAATTCTAACGAATTGTCTTTGGGTAGCGGAAATTTGTAAAAATCTCCTTAAAGAGATGCTAACAACATAAATAAGCTGTAACAAGCGTGTAAGAATTTTGACGGAGCTTGGACGAATGGTTTAGTTGGTCAGAGTGCTTGGACGCTTTCAAAGAGGCGCGGGCTCAAATCCTGCTTCGTTCAAATTTTTATACGCTTTTAAATTTAGTATAACCCTGTAATATTATATGTACTTTACCAAATTGTAATATTTTCAGTGTGATATTGGCCTTAGCATGGAAAGATGTATGCACTAAAAGATCTGGAAGAAAATTTCCCAATGGCTTCCAGTTCGGGGCTTCGACAGCAGCTTATCAAATTGAAGGAGGCTGGGATGAGGATGGTACGTTATTCTGTTCTATTTACTAGTATTGTATAATAGTAGTTCAGGATTTTAAAGAATCGATAGAGAAAACTCATGTAGTCACATGAGTTTTCTCTGCGAACGATGCCTGTCCTTTGTCTTGATAGAGCAGTGAAATGAAAAAACATGTGAATTTTCTCGGTGTGTGGACTAAATTCATTAACTCATCTCACTTTGTCACTGTCACCTTTAAAGGACTTTTGTAAGATTATCGTATTTTTCATTTTTTAAAACTTAATCATTTTAGGCAAGGGTCCCTCAATATGGGATGTTGCAACTCATTTAAAACCGTCTCCCATTTACGACTTGAGCTCTGGAGACGTTGCCGCAGACTCCTACCATTTATACGAGCGGGATGTAGAAATGATGAAGGAACTAGGCTTGGATTATTATCGATTTTCCGTAGCTTGGTCCAGGTTATTGCCTAAGGGCTTACCCAACAATATTAATCAAGCTGGCATCGATTATTACAATAATTTAATCAATAAAATGCTTAAGAAAGGCGTCGAGCCATTCCTTACTATGTACCATTGGGACTTACCAGA
>DWMZ01003765.1:0-12368 GCA_018249855.1 Eueides tales michaeli | reverse complement strand
ACAGATTAATGGTAATCGAACGGAGCTGTTAGCAATCACCTGCACAGTATCGGGCTGATTAATTGCATTCAGGGATCTTCCCATATTATTGTTTATCGTATCCGTTTTAATGTAACACAATCAGCTCAGGATTAGTGCGATTGATTCCGGAGTTAGTCAGTTAATTTGTGCAGAGCGGTATCCGGAATATTTGCATATAGACGTTGGTTGGTGTTTAAATGTCTATTTATATAAATATTTTCTAAGCTTCCTTGTTCTATAGAGTCTATATTTTTATTACCTAGTTATAAAGCATTATGTCTATGAGATCGTCATCCAACAGAAAGCAGAAGTTGTGAGAAAAAAAATATATTTTATTTTATTTATTCTTTATTGCCTACATAAGAAGCAAATACATAAAAAAAAAGAAATTTAGGTTTACAAGAAGTATGCAAAGTTGATCTTATTGCGCCGAACAATCTCTCACAGATAACCTTTTGTAAATAAAGGAGTAATTTTAACAAAATAATTGGAATGACGCGACGGTGCAAATGAAAATGTAATATATAACTATGTATTTGAAATTATAACAATGTTTTTTAAATTTTCCTAATATCTTGTTAATATTTATAAAGTTTTATTTCATAAAATGTTTTTTAAGAAAACGTATAAAAGTCATAAAATAAAAAGAAGCGTTCTGACTACTGTCCCAAAAGATTTTGTCAAACTACGTCGAAATTTTTATATACTTGTTACAACTTGTCTAAATAGTATAATACCCTTAATTTCATATGTTGGTGATCAAATTTGCGTCAAACTTCTCCAACTACTGGTGGGGCGAATAAATCTCGGAACGAATGATTCTGAAGAAAACGTACTTGAATGCGGCAAGTTTAAGCCACATTCGCGTTTCCCCACTTTAGTTTCTACAAAAGTTGTAGCAAGAAACAAACGAAACTAAATATTTATTTTGTACGAGATTCACACCTCGTCATCTTGTGATTTCTTTTTCTGAATAAACTTTGAACTTTCTTATCTCTGCTCGCTCGGAAAAATTGCCGGCAAATTGATAATTTTGAACTTTTAAGGTTCCTTTGAAATTGTGAAAAAAGGTTATTGCTGTATGAATAAACACAGAATTGAGAACATTTATAAAAAAGTTGCAAATGTACAACGATTTTACTAAGATAAGGTTCTACCCGATTCATGTTTGTTGTCTATATATTTTAATAAAGTTATACAATTATTATTAGAATATTATTAAATGTTTATCCTTAAGTACTGTTAAGAGAGTTTTTATCGTAATTGATAAAAATTTTTTCATCAATTTTGACCATCGTGACACATTAGAGCTGTATATATTTGACGGTGTTCTCTCTTACTCAAAGGTGTAATTGTGGTTTTGCTAAACTAAAAATAGTTTTATTTCCTCGCCACGAGAAGTAAAACTTGTATATTAGGCGGACAATGGAGGACGATTTCTCAACACAAGGTTCCTTCTATGTACGCTGTTGTATACGGGATGTAGTGTGAGGTTTTTTATTTTAAAAATATTAATTTTGTTTCAGTGCCACCAGAGAAGCCAGTGGTGGTTGATAGGTGGGGTCGAGTGATCAACGCTACGACGCTCGGTCCGCACGAGGAGGGCGATGACGTCCTCCTCACCTGCCGAGTACTTGGAGGTAAAGTATGAAACTATATTCAAAATCATGTCATTTGATAAAATCATGGGTAAATTATAGCGTGCGATTAAACTCATGCCACTAACTTTCTATTTGTCTATTTGATCTAGCCTCTTGTAAGAAATGTTTTAATCGATATGACAAGACTTAACCTGTCTAGGAATATTTAGTTAGTGTTTTTAAAATAAAACACTTAAGTATTTGCAATACATAATGTTTTGATTTTTTCGCTCTTGTAACAAAGCCAAAAACGGCGTTGATTTTTGCCATCGAACCAACGTCGCAAAAATTGGGCAGTATTTGACGAATACACTAACTTACCAATCAATGGGGTCAATGGGGTTCCCATCCTTGTGAAGGATGCAGAGTAACAAGCTTTAATTTTAAATATAAGCACTTACATTGTTCGTAAAATGTATTTAATAAGTATGAAATTTAATTGCTTACCGAGTATATTTTTAATTAAACTATTTTTAATGGACATACGAACGGACTATTATTGATAAATGCTGAATATTTTTTTTCCCCCGAGAGGAAATCAAGCCTACAATCGCATATAGTCGCACACTACTGTAACTGAGCCACGATGATCTTTATATTATTTATTTCAATTTAAATAGCGACTTTGATTGTCGCTCTGGTAACAAAACAAAGCGTGGTATTAAGTTATGCTCTAAACAGGCAATGTCTAGAAAACGGAGCATAATGGCACTAATTTAATCACCATTTTTCTATGTGTACTGATAAAGTCCGATTTCGAATTGCGACCTCCCACCAAGGGCTCCGTACTATTTTCAGGATTGTAGGTGGGAAGTATGACGATAAAAAGTTGGAAGACTTAAGTTTTCGGGCGTATGCACTCATTTTAAATAAAATCCACTGCAAACATATAACGTATCTTTGTACTAAATATCTATAAATGTGAATTCTCCTTATTTTTTCTTGTTTTGCCTTGTGTGTTCTCATTTTGAGTAAAATTTTACAAGCGTAGACACGCGGGATACCCTTTAGCATAAATGCTCGTATCATGATGGCATTACGAGCTTAAAAGCTTGATTCTTTCTGGATATTTGTTATTTATTTCAGCTTGATACAGAAGTGATCCTAATTGGGTTGCGTTTGTCTTTTTAAGGTACAGAATTTTAAATACTTACCTAGATTACCATAACAAACGTTCCACAAGGCAAACACATCCAACAATAGTATAATACAATAACAAGATATAATAACAAGGACGTATCTGATAATCGCAGTGCAAATGAAACCGCATCATGCGGCAAAACGGGACCGAGCCAACATGTTTAGTGTAGTACGAGTATAATCAAGTGATGAATTAACATTTCTGTTTCGTTAGATATCATTGAATTATTCATGAGATTGGCTCCGCTACAACGGGCCGTGATAGTTGCCGGCGGGCTGCAGATCGATGTGTTATGATAAACTCCAAATAAAATTTTATGGTCCAAAATTTACATGAGAATTGGAAAGGTAGAAGGAAATAGTTCTTTATTGGTATTTGTATGGCAGATTTTAGTGTTAAGACATTGTTCCTCACTTACCCTCCATTTCCTTATATTTGGACATTTGGTATTGAGTTGTGGAACCTAACACCGTTCTTTGTCTGTTTACCAGAGCTTAACTGTAAAAAAAGTAAGTCTCCGTTGAGAGAATCAAATTTACAGTCGCGTTTACTACAAGACCTTATGCCCCTACATCACGACGACATCAACAACCAGGTGTCAAACAACATTTTTAATGTTGCCAGCAATGGGACAGGAGCACAAGCATGCGACTGTGAGAGGAATAAGTCGTGAGTTAGATCTCTATTTAAGGAAGTTAAATATTTTGTTTTAAAATTATCCTCACTTGAAGGGACTTCAAAAGAACGGTGTGCTTTAATATTAGGTTCCTAGGATCTCCCTGCTGTTGCTAAAGGCAAGTTATATAATAAATTTAAGCTATTGATTACAAAAATTTCATATTTCAACTAAAATTTATCTATAAATGTGCTTTTTAAGTTCATCGAAATATTCATCATAATTACAATTTCTCTATTTTAATAAATCACGAAGAAAAATTAACCTTTCATAAATCCAAAACGCCCGTTGTGACACCAGCTTTATTTGTTTTACGTTGATTAAGATCAAATATATGTGTTATGTAACACCGAATTATTCTGTAATATTAGAAGGCGTGAGAGAACATACTAAATTAAACATAAATGGAATAATTTCGTATATCAAAGTACTTTTTTCTTCTAAAATATATTACTTTGTAAGTAACAAAGGACTGACGACGTGTTGTAGAGCTTTCTTTTATATATACAAATATAATAACGTTGAGGCTTGTCGTGGCTCAGGGGCAAAAGCGTGTGTGGAAACCCGACGGGTTGTGGATTCGATCCCCAATTGAGGAATGAAATATTTATTATTTATTTTAATTATTTTTTTCATTAAAAAAAATTAAATATGCTGAAGATGTGGAATATAAAGGTTATAAATATAAAGGATTTTAAGCAATTGCCATAGCGTTATGTATTTTTATACATTACTTTCACCTTTGCCAGCTTCATTTAATGGATCGTGTATGATACATTATTTTGTGTGTTTGTTTATATTAACGGTAGGTTACATAAAAAGGATTACTTTTATGTAATAATGTCTAACTCAATAAAATACTTCAATACGAAAATATAATTGTAATTCTAAAAAGAGTTTTCTGAGGTTATTGTGTTCAAACAAACTTCACATTTTTATAAGAAAATTATAGATATAGTTGTAAAATGCTTCAAATCATATTATATTTTAAATGAGACAAAGAAGAATTGCAAAATGCAAATAGTATTCTTGAAACCTGAACTTGTGAATTTTTCTTTAGACAGCCCTCAGGGCACTCACCACAGACACAGGAACGCTTTTAACAGATAAACATCATGGAGTAACTATTTACTATTGAGAACACGGTTCAATGCGATCGCGAGAAGAACGAAAGTACATCAAATTGTAGTGACAACAAAAATATTGGTATTGAGTATAGCTTAACGTGTTTAGTAAATAAAAGAAAAAATTCTCATGTTGTTTGTTCTTAATTACAATTATTAACAGAGCAAAGCGGCGTTAAACTCCGCCACTCCGCTCCAAAAATAGCGGAAAGAACGGAAATGTGTTATTATTAGAAACGAAGTCTCCCTCTGCTTAACCTGCCACGTGTGTAATAATATATTTTATTGTCTACTTAATATATTAGACAGAATATTCGGTACTGATGTAATTCAAAATACCTTAATGCGTTAAATATAATGTGCATGAGTTCTTTCTTCTATTTTTTTTTGTTTAACCTCTTTACTAAATTAATTTATTAAATAAAAAAGAGAAAATGAAATATAGAGAATATCTACCGATTTATTTACCTAAATTATAAACTTTCTAAACTCACAACGCCTGAATTAGACAAAATCAAATCAGAACAGACAAAATTTCATCTGATCGTATCGTGTGAACCAAATCTGAGGAGATAGAAGAATTTGCATAATCGAGAAATTGATTGAAGCGTATTTTTTCTAAAACACCCTGAAATAAGAAGATTCAATGACTGTGGGGCAGATGCCTTTCTAATGACGGGGGCTTATTTGGCCCGTTTAGGACAAACGTTAGGGGCTGCCTGTTGCTCGCCTCATCGGAACCTTTACTCGGACAGAATATTCATGTTCTAATTTCATTTCCGAGGAAGAACATGTGCTATAAGAGTATTGCAAAAATTGATTCTTGCATCTTAATTTTTTAACGATATTTAATAAAGTTTATAAATTAATTGTAACAAGCATATTAGAAGTTTGACTAAGGTTGATATGGTATAGCTTATTGGTGGCGCTTGGACACTTTCCAAGAGGTGCGAGTTCGACTATGTTAAATATATTTTCTTCATTTTTATCGTAAGTGCGTGACACCTTTAAATGTTAAAAATATAAAATCTACATGTTTTTTATATATTAAAAATATTAAGTTTCATTTCAAATGTAACAAACAAAAAAACAATGCAGTCTAGAAGAATATTTTTTTGGTGGCCTATTTCTTCTAGAAGATAAATAAAAACACTATTATTTAGTTTCCGACAGAAACACCTGATTGAATAAAATATCAACAACGATTTCATTATTTCAGCGCCGTGTTTGCGCTAACGCCGAAATCTAATTTAAATAAGCACTGTTGTTGTTTATCAGGTTGGAAAACTAACATTTTACGGAAAATAGTGTTTATTCATAAGGAGATAGGAGTAAATTTCCATTGAGTGTCTCCGGAGGGAAATTAGGCCGGAGCTGGAGAACGCTAGTGACCTGCTTTATTCGCAATTATGAAAAGGCGAAACTAGACCGGTTTTTGCAAATCGATTTTGTTTAAGTATTGAAAATTTTAAAAATAAATACAATTATAAAAAAGAAACAAAGTGAGAAATGAGAGAAATTGTGTATTATATGATGATTCTGCCCTTTTTAATCATTTTTTTTCCAGCTTCACGCTTAGACATTCTGTTCCACGTCCGTTTCCCACTTTCCGCCGAATTTGAGACATTGCCTGTTGAGCTGCGGAACTCAACGCCGCGTTTTGCCTTATATAATGTCTCAATGTCTCAGAGCGAAGAAATGAAAACATTAAATACTTAAATTGAAAATACTAAATATTTCATTTCCTCGAGTGGTGATCGAACTCACAACCTGTCAGTTACAATCACACGCTTGTGCCGCTGCGTCACGACAGACTTTTAACCAATTTCAAAATGAAGTTTATTGTCAGTTTTATTAAAATATATTTTTAAAAATTACCATGACTTCTTCTCTGAATTAAAATCCAATGTTATTTATATATTAACTGAAAGAGTATTTTACTGAAAATTTATCCAATTTACTTACTTATTACAAGATAAGATTATACGTATACATTAGTTTTGAAAGAATATCCAATTCTGAGAAGGATCTTACAAATCAGTGGCTTTTTTATTCCTAAGTATAAATAAATATATTACAAAACTAAATTTTTCCTAGCGTTCAAACAGCCTTAAGGCACTACTCCACTTTTACTCTCAAAGTATGTAGGTGTCTATTTAAATATTGTTTACTTTGTTTTCTTCATCACAGAAACGTTTTTTACTTATGTATTATGTTAGCTGTTTTTATATATTACAGTTTTTTATAAATATGTATATAAAAAAAATAATTGCTTTATTGTTGTATAGCTAGGAGCTTTAATGAATTACTTAATCATGATTCTATTATGGGTTAGATAGAAAAAGGAACATATATTTGATAAATAGTAAATGTCGTATGAAAAATATATTTAAATATAATTGAGACTGTTATTACGACGGTTGTGGGTTCGATTCCTATTCAGTAATTGTTTTTTTTTATTTTCACGCACTAAAAAAAAGTATAGATAAACATGCAATATTTTATTGTTCTTTTTTTGTTTATGAACAATACACGGCAAACGGCACGGCAAACAAAGGTACGGGTCACCTAATGGTAAGTGTAACACCAGAGGAGCTACAAGTGCATTGCCGGTCTATGAGATGGATGGGCACCGGGGTCCGGTATTACCCAATGTGAAACGCAATAGCCGAAGCCACTACTTAACGCCGGTTTAACATGCCGGGGGTGGTAGTTATCGTATATTTGAATACGTAGACGTTTCCTAAAAATATATTTTACTTCTAACTGTTGTATAATAGAATATTAGCTTCACGCTGCATTCCGCACATGGCAGGATAGACAGAGGGAACTTAGGAACCTAGTATTAAGACACTCCGTTCCACTTCCGTCTCTCACTTCCCGCCGAATTTGAGGCATTGCGTGTTGAGTGACGGAACTCAACGCCACGGTTTGCCTTATTACCAAAGCGAAGAAATGAAACATTAAATATTTAAATTGAAAATATTAAATATTTCATTTCCTCGACTGGGGAACTCTAGTAGAATATTACAATTTACAATTTAAGCATAAATAGTCACTATATAATTACCTAAAACAAATTTAATTTATTTGATACGTATGAAACGTATTGTTCAGCAAGGTTTCTCAAGCTGAAAAAAAAAAATAGAAAAAAACCTAGTTAAATTATCCTCACAGTAACTACATCAACACACATTGTTAATTACAATCAAGAAAATTGTAAGAAATAAGCTAATTTGGACTAAAATTGTACTTGGAATTTCAACAAAACCAAGTCTTAATTTAGACGGACCTAAATAGTTTAGAGAACCGCAGACGTAGCCAGGTACAGAGTAATTAAGTATGAATATCCTTGCTCCTCAGAAAACAGACGGGCGCTAGTGGTCTATTTATATATAATATTCATTGCCCTGTAGCCCTTACATTTTTCTTAACTATTTATTTTTGTTTTACAAATTTATTACTAGTTTTTTTTTACAAATTTATCTTGTGTGATTATGACTTCTAAATTGGACATAACATTTTTTTTAGCTTCACGCCACAAACATGATTGAAAACGATATCAATGTCATGGAAAAATATATTTTCAATAGATAAAAAACATTTTATTAGCTACACGAACTTAGAAACGTAGTGTTAGGACACTTCGTTCCATTTTCCACTTTCCGCTGAATATGCAGCATTGCGTTGAGTTGCGCAACTCAACGCCGCACTTTGTCTCGTGACCGGAGCAAGGAAATGAAAATATTAAATTTTTCATTTTCTCGAGATAATGGAATATTAAATATTAATTGAAATCAATTTTCAAAAAAAAACTTAACCAGTCAAAAGAGAACATTTCGCGTTTACAATCGCAAGCTTATCACACTCCACTACGACGGGCCTTACACAAAAAACACATTTTTCTCATAAAAATGAATAAGAAAACAACATCGCTTCACAATATACTCTATATTTTAATTCCCGCCATTGAAATAAGTTACCATCTTGTAATTATATCAGTAATTGCTTCAATCTCACCTGTAAAGTATGAACGTCTTGTCTGTGTCTTAGAAGAGATCCAAGACGCCCTACAAACTCATTAAAATCATTAACCCTGACTTGGACTTACAGAAGCGCTACAAATACAACCTTTTCGTTCATTTTAATTGTCCTACTCGTTAGTGTTGTATTCAATTGGTGTAATATGGTTAACTCTGTATGTGTATTTATTAAGGGTCAAAATATCTTGAAAATTCAACGTTCAGAATTGCGAAAAACTAGGAACTGAGTGTCTTAAGATTATATTCTCTCTACGCTGCAATGTGAGGAAAAACATGAAGCTGAAAAAAAAATATTTATTTGTTACACCAAAATTGCGAGTCCTAATTTGACGGAGAGAAATGTCATTGTTTAATTATTTTAATATAAGAAATGCGTATGTTTTTATGCATTTAATTAATATTTCATTAGAATTTAACATAAAGTACATATAGTCTTTCAGGAGGAAGTTTCCTTAAATGGGATGCTTAAATATTAAAGTATATCTCGCGGAAACACATAATGTAATTCAAAAACAATATTTCGCTTACTAAACTCAAATAGTTTATTTTTAACAACATTGCTTAACCTGAAACGTAAAATCAGAATTTAACTCTGAATCTCTATACATAACATGTATTAAAAGCCCTCATTGCGCCCCAAATAGGGACTCATAAGTGAAGTCAGGAACAACAATTAGTATAATTATATGCGCGTAAACAAACCACTTACAAGCTGGTTGCCGTACGTAAGCCTTGATACTACTGCATGCCTCATGAATAGATGCATACCAGCCAACCGACTAGACGTTCCCAAATCCAAATTGAATCTATTGACACTCAGAATTAGATTGGACACACTTGCTCTTCGTATCTAGATAGTAATTTAATTTGGACAAAGTGTTGCAATGCATATCTGAAATCAGTTTGGGCTAGGGATGCTGCGACAGATGAAGTAGATGCTGAACTGCATGGAATGGTCTTAGATTTTGCTAAGAAATTGCTTACGTTGTGTTGTTTTGTCGTTTAGAATTATATGGCGTTGTCCAATAACATGACTAAAGTGTATTGTTATGAATGAAATAGTATTTATGATTAACTTTTTTATTATATATAGATTAATTATATGTAAGGTGCTGGTGTACACTAAATATGATTGCAACTCCAACTAACATTAAAAGGATAGCCTGTTAAATAACATCGTCGGCCAGTTCTGGCAGGAGCATAAACGTGCAATAGTAAATGAGTGTGATTGTGATTTCAAATTCCACTCAAGGAAATGAATATTTTAATTTCTTCTGGGTAACGAGGTAAAGGGCGGAGTTGAGTTGTGCCACTTAACACGCAATGAGTCCATTACAGAACGGCACAGTCGTAATGGGGACGAAGTGTCTTAACAGTAGGTTTCCAGGTTCCCTCTGCCTATCCTACTAGTGCGGGATAGAACATGAAGCTACAAAAAATTAAGTGCAATTTTACTAATGAAACATGTTATTTCATTTATTATTATATAAACAAAAGTTGTGTACCTATTTCAAAACCATCTCTTATATAATACGATTTTTCATCGAAAAAATAATTAAAAACACTATCATCAGGCATCAGATTTATCTTATACGCCGATATTTTGAACGAATGTGAATAGCATAAAAGGCTTTATAGTTTAGTACGTGCTCTTTGCCGATTATACGAGTGAAGTGGAAAATGAGCGCAGAATAAATAAAACAGCATAGTTCATTACAAATTTAATTAATTAGAACCACACTCGACCTCCTTCTGAATTTTAAAAGCCACGTTTAGTTGACTCATACTCCTGTAGATTCGCAATTAATCTGGGAGCGAAACTGTTTTAATAGACTTTTACATCGCTTCTAGTTTACATTTTATATTTTAAAGCTTTTATTTTATGAGAACTATCTGGGACGTTTTTGATGTTTATCCTTTTGAGTATATGTCGACGTAGAATATCTTGAAATTTATTCATCCTTCGTTATTGTTTTTATTTTTTTATCTTTTTAGCTTCACGCTGTATCTCGCACATGGCAGGGTAAACAGAGGGAACTTGGGAAGTAGTGTTAAGACGCTCCATTCCACTTCCGTTCCCCACTTTCCGCTCAATTTGAAGCATTGCGTGTTGAACGGCGGACTCAACGCCGCGCTTTTGCCTTGTTACCAGAGCGAAGAAACGAACTTACATATATTAAACATTTCATTTCCTCGAGTGAGGATCGAACCCACAACCTATCGGTTACAGTCACACGCTTGCTGTCTCAATAGTTATTGTTTTATTTACTAAGAATCTTGCATTGTTGGACTGACATAACCAAACAATTTAGAGACCATTGAGGTACAATGTAGTAGAATTTGGCAGTCAATTGGATGGTTAACAGTTCGATCTCCACTAACTTAAATGAATTTGCTTATTTAGAATGAGATTTCGTTTAAGTGTGGTATTGGGTTTTACCATTTATCACACAATATATCGAATTTCGATGGAAAATTGCTTTATAACTTAACTTTATTTAGCTTTTAAGTACTACTTACCTAGTAGCGGGAACCTAGGAATCTGGGTATTAAGTTTCCATTTTTCGCGAAATTTTCAAGACTCGTTGTATGTTAAGTGACTGTACTAGAGCAAAAAAATAAAAATATTAAATATTTTATTACTGGAGATGGAACCCATATCAACTATCTTGGCGCACACTTATACCCCCGAGTCCGTTGAATAGTGGGATACTATCTAGATTACTTACCTTCCTCTTCTAATGGAGCAAAAGATATTTCTATACCTCCTCTTTAATTGAAAACCTAAAAGTTCTAACAGACTTGAAAACATATTGGCTTCACTCAGCTTCACGCTCTATCCCGCACATGGCAGGGTAGGCAGAGAGTACTTGGGAACCTAATGTTAAGACACCACTTTCGATCCCTACTTTTCACCGAATTTAAGGCACTGCGTGTTGAGTGGCGGAACACAACGCCGCAATACATATGTGAGCTTCACATAACAAATATAAATATTTGACCACAGGTCGTCCAGAACCTTCAGTACGGTGGTTAGTCAATGGTGTGCTAGTGGATGAGGAGTATGAGCACAATACTGGCGACGTTATAGAGAACAGGCTCCTATGGCCGGCGATACGGCGTGCAGATTACGCGGCCGTATTCACGTGCCAAGCGGCCAATTCTCATTTGGTACCGCCCAAAGAAGTTTCTCTAGTGCTTGATATGTTTTGTAAGTATTAAATGAAATGGAGTTGTTTTTTTATTTTGTTTTAGATTTGGTGTATGTTTGTCTACTTGGAAATTGCAGAATTATTAATAATTTGCCTTTTTCTCTTAGAATTGATAATATTGTGCAGAAAAAAATTGAAGGAATTACAGACAATATTATAAAACATGTAAATACTAAAGATCGTCCTATAACTTATTGTATGTAAAATAATATTTGTCATTATACTGTTTTACAAAATGTTTGCCTCATGGCAGCAATATCCAAGAAAGGCGGGTTCAAATCCGTTATGTTCAATTTTTTAACGTTTTGTAAAATATACTTTTTTTCTTAAGTAAAGAATAATAGTTTATCTTTATCTATTGTTATTATATAAGAATTTTTATTAACAGTACGACCACTAACAGTTGAGATCAAAAAACCATCAGAAATCGGCGAAGGAGGTTATTTAACAGCGGAAAGGCGGTATGAAGTGGCGTGTGAATCAGCAGGTAGCAGGCCTCCCGCTGCGATCA
>DWMZ01003764.1:0-12369 GCA_018249855.1 Eueides tales michaeli | reverse complement strand
AGCCGGGCAGGTTGACGCAGGCGCCGGGCCCGCAGTCCACGAGCCCCTCCGCGCACTCGTCCACGTCCTCCTCGCAGCGCGCCCCGCGCCACTCTGTGGACAACATCTCACCAATTACTAAATCTATAAACATAACCAACAACACAACTATTCAATATTTCTTTACTCCGATTAGACATAATAGTATATTTTAAAGAAAATATACTATTACCTACAAATAATTTATATGTTGAAATAAACCAAAAATAAACCATTGTTTAAATAGCTCCATTTTGCCCATCCCATTGTCTTGTTTAAAAGTATTCAAATTGATTGTATATAATTGTCTCAGGAAAAAAAATGATCTTTTTATGTGATTAAAATAAATTATAAGATAAGATTCAATAATAGATACCACAAAAATATAATGAGTACATTTAAAATTATATATATATATATATATATATATATATATATATATATATATATATATATATATATATATATATATATATATATATATATATATATATATATATATCGTTGTAAATGAAATTATTATAACAATTGTAAAAATGTTGTTATAAATGATGTTTTCAAAATTATTTATTAACAATTTAAGCACACAATTAAAAATGTATAGTAACTAGTATATTTTTACCAAAAAAACATTATGTTCATATATTATTTATTTAACTGTAGTTAGTTTAGTTAATCAGAAGAATTCAGTTAAGTCATGACTATGACATGTATTTTTTGTTTATATCTTTACAAAATATATACCAATGGCCGTTGAATTTGCTGATCATTAATTTTACGTTAAGATACAACGCAGCGTTTAATTCCGCAACTAAAATCTCAATGTCTGTAAATAATTTTCATAGAAAATCTTTAAACTAGTTTCCGCCTACGCTGCTATCTACTAAATATGGAAAGAGAACAGTGAAATGGGACAAAAAAAACATTTTCAAAATCACATAAAAATGTTATAGCAACTGAGTAATGAATTTATAAATATTCTTTATAACGTTTTTAAAAAATATTAAGCTATTAGTGAATAATTATAAAATGAGTCCTATTGTGGCGCAGCGGCATAAGCGTGTGACTGTAACCGACAGGTTCTGGGTTCGATCCCCACTCGAGGAAATGAAATATTTAATATTTTCAATTTAAATATTTAATGTTTAATTTCTTCGCTCTGGTAATAAGGCAAAGCGCAGGGGGTTGAGTTCTGCCACTCAACACGCAATACCTCAAATTCGGCGGAAAGTGGGGAACGGAAGTGGGACGGAGTGTCTTAACACTAGGTTCCCGGGTTCCCTCTGCCTACTCTGCTTCGTATGGGATAGTGTAAAGCTAAAATTAAAAAATAATTGTATTTTTTTTTAATTTTTATACCGTAGAGGTAGATTTGGAAAAAAATAATGAAGTTAAACATGGTATAGTACCTCTTTAATAGGTTAATTCAAGAGTGGCCGTTTAATTCAACCTATATTTAATAAGATCATTGATTTTTGCGATTGTTACACATTTTAAATGAAACAATTTTAACCTGATTAATCGCGTATATTGAATGCTATACATATTTTTTAGAAACTCGACGTTTCGAACACTTTACAGTAGTCCGTGGATACGGGTATACAACCATTATTTCTTTTATTTCAACGATTTATACCGTACAAGATACTCCGCTCCCCACTTTCCACCAAATTCCGGAAGAGTTACGTATTGAGTGGTGGAACTAAACGCCGCATATTGCCCCTATACTACGCCTAAACAGAAATCGAACTAACAACCTCTCGCTTTCAGATTCGCACATTTGTATACCTACACCACAACTGACCTTCAACTTCCATAGATGGCGTTGATAAAAAACCTTATATTCAACGTAATTTCCAATGAAATGAAGTCGATACACAAAATTTAAAGTATTATTTATACTCGAATATATACTTAAAAATATTAGAAAAAAAATAACATTATATATAACCGTAACCTATACATACCAAACGCAAAAACCACTACCAACACCCACAATACACAACGTAACACCATATTAAACACCACAAATAATCACATAACTCCAAAAAAAAAAGTACAATCAAAATGGTCACAGCATTTCGTCAAGAAACTATTCAATTGGCAAATAAAAGTAATACGCGGCCATTTTTCGAGTTGTAGACGACAAGTGTACGGCGAGGCCAGTGATTCACAAAGTTTCCTTGCGCTATCAACTAGCTGGGAGGACGTCACCTCGCCTCGCCCGTATTGATGATGATTTTATTAATTACTCATTGAAAAACTTAAATGACGTTGCTTTTTTATATATAATGGTTTGTTTGTTTGTTGTTTTATATATATATTTTTTGATGTTATTTATTTAAAGATAAAGTATTGTGAAGTAAGTAGATTGCCAAAAAAAAGATAAGGTCAGACGTGGCGGAGTCACAAGAGTGTGACTGTAAACGCAGGAAATGAAATGTTTTATATTTTCAATGTGAAATAGAAAATTCTGGTAAGCATGAGGCACAAAGCGCGGCGTTGAGTTGCGCGTGAAGCTAAAAATAATAGGATTTTTTTCTGCTGTTGTGTTCAGCTAAGGCGTGAAAAGATATTGCGTATCGTCTATTTATATAATGATCAATAATTATCTATAGATTTGTAAGAAGGTTTTCTTTGTATTAAGAAAAATAAAATATGGCATTTAACTAACTAAGCCTGGACGCTTAAAGTGGGGTATTAGAAGTATATAGTATATATAGTATATAGTAAAGTATAGAAGTATATAGTATATAGTAAAGTATAGAAGTATATAGCATATAGTAAAATATAGAAGTATATAGTACATAGTAAAGTATAGAAGTATATAGCATATAGTAAAGTATAGAAGTATATAGTATATAGTAAAGTATAGAAGTATATAGTATATAGTAAAGTATAGAAGTATATAGTAAAGTATAGAAGTATATAGCATAAAGTAAAGTATAGAAGTATATAGTATATAGTAAAGTATAGAAGTATATAGTATATAGTAAAGTATAGAAGTATATAGTATATAGTAAAGTATAGAAGTATATAGCATATAGTAAAGTATAGAAGTATATAGTACATAGTAAAGTATAGAAGTATATAGCATATAGTAAAGTATAGAAGTATATAGTATATAGTAAAGTATAGAAATATATAGTATATAGTAATAGTGTGTGTAGAAATGACCGAATATTTTTTAAACGAAAACCTTTTTTATTGCGCTGGTTTTTTACTTAATTTCATGAAAATCAGAAGTAGATTTTGTAAACAGGTCAGAAGTTTTTGTTTAATTTTAAAATTTTGTTCACTTTTTGTTGTAATAGATGTTAGTGTTTCTAACGCTATTGTATACTTGCGATGGCGGAAATAATAAACTGTAAATTCAAAAATATATTCTTAATTCTTTTTTTTTTCATCTATACTAATATTATGAAGCTGAAGAGTTTGTTTGTTTGTTTGTTCGCTTGAACGCGCTAATCTCAGGAACTACTGGTCCGATTTGAAAAATTCTTTCAGTGGTAGATAGCCTATTTATCAAGAAAGGCTGTAGGCTATATATCATCACGCTAAGACCAATAGGACCGGAGCACCAATTAAGAATGTTTCAAAATCAGGGTTTTTTTTTCTAATTTCGCAAAAATCATGTATGACAGATATATGTCCTTTAAAAGTTCTAAAAAAAAGTCTGCAACAGCATACGTCTATCTTTTAAGGTTAGCTTTTTATGCTAACCAAATTTGTTCTAAGATAATGCATTATTTGCGAAGGTGTTTTCATAAACAATTCCTATCCAAATAAACACGTTATTCATCACAAGTATTTTATTTGAAACAATATCGCCGATATCATTCGATTTAAATTATTTTTTTTTTATTTTTTTTTTTATATAAAAGACACGGCAAACGAGCGTACGGGTCACCTGATGGTAAGTATCACCGCCGCCCACGGCCCCGTGTAGCACTAAAGGAGCTACAGGAGCGTTGCCGGTCTGTAAGGTGGATGGGCACCGGGTCCCGGCATTACCCAATGCGAAACGCAGTGGCCAAAACCACTACTTAACACGGCTACTATCTATTTTTTAAAACCCTAAGTGATAAGGGTTGAACAAACTTAACATGTTTCCCTTTTTATGGCAAAACTATTTAATCTATTTTCCGGATCAGCTAGTAATAAAAAAAAATTGACACTCCATATAATATGTCGGATATTATATATATATTTTTAGGTTAACGCTGCATCCTGCACAAAGCAAGAGAGACAGAAAACCTATATTTAAGAAACTTTGTTCCCGTTAAGACTTCCATTGTCCATTTTTAACGACGCGCTATGCGATGGTATCATTAAATTTTTCATCACCTCCTGCGTATCGCACACAACCTGTCATATACAGTGCCCCTGCGTCTCGACTGGCCTTATAATAATATATTTTAAAAAAAATTAAATATAAAAAGCCGCCTTGGCATACAATTATTTACATAATGTGTTTAATTTTTAAAATTAAATATTTAATAGACTTTATTAAAAAAATATTAATATTTTCCATAAAGTTTGAAAAGCGTTGTGCTGTTATCAGTGTTATCTGAAGTTAGATTGTAGGCGATGGCGAGTATGCGGACTGATAAGAAATGACGATATCTATTGAAACATTTTTATATACATAGCTCTTTATAATAATATTATATGTACTCATTAAATTTATATAGAGAAAATATATATTTTTTATCATTATTTAATTTTTTATGTCAAGAATAAAAAGGCGGAATTTTTGTCTGTTTGTCTGTGCGTAAGTACGCGTTAAGTAACGGCTAATCTGATTTAAATGCAGTTTTCGTTAATATATTTTGGCAACTTTCTCACAACATTAAGTGTTTGTCTTATTTCAATGGTTTGATAAATGAAAATGTTATATCAAATTAAAATATTTACTTGGACTAAATATTTATATTGATTTAGCTGTAATTTTAGTTTTCAATGTACAGATATTATCATAAAAGTGATAATGTTATTAGAACATGGAAGTAATTGAGATTAACAAATAATATACTGTAATTCAAGCAGGCGAAGCCGCGGGCGGTTCGCTGTTTGGTACATAAGCTTAGCTTGGTATAGCTATAGAACATCTACAGGAGCTATAAACCATCATCATAGAAAGAAGCACAGGTTCAATCCGGTGGAAAAAATTAAAGTGTAAGTCATTTTTGTATAGAATTCTGCGACAGAGTGTGGGTTCGATCCCCACTCAAGGAAACGAAATATTTAATATTTTCAATTTAATTATTTAGTATGTTTATTTATTCGCTCTGGTAACAAGGCGTAGAGCTCCGTCACTCAACATTGAGCATTGAGGCATTGCGCCTCAATTTCGGCGGAAAGTAAGGTACGGAACGGGTATCTTGACATAACACTAGGTTCCCAAGTTCCCACTGCCCACCCCGCCATGTGCGGGATACAGCGTGAAGCTGAGTACAATTTTTTTTTTAAACTAATTTTGGCTTTCGTCTTTTTTCGTTCTTTCCATTCATAATAATTTGAAATGTTTATTATGTTAACGTGCGTGAATATAGTTTTTGCGGTATTTCTATGTCATAGTGACTGTAAGCTTGAATGCAGTGAGTAATAACGGACATACCTACTATTTATATTATTCATGAATTTTGTGAAGTTTATATGTTTTTTTTAGCTTTACGCTGTATCCCATACGAGGCAGGGTAGGCAGAGGGAACCCGGGAACCCGCGAACCAAGTGTTAAGACACTCCGTTCCACTTCCGTTCCCCACTTTCCGCCGAATTCGAGACATTGCGCGTTAAGTGGCGGAACTCAACACCGCGCTTTTGCCTTTTTGCCATAGCGAAGAAATGAAACATTAAATATTTAAATTAAAAATATTAAATGTTTTATGTCCTCGAGTGGGGATCGCACCCAGAACCTATCGGTTACAGTCACACGCTTGTGCCGCTGCGCCACGACAAGCCTCAAGTTTATATTATTCAAATAAATTCGCGGTTATGGCATTTAAAAGTCAGAAACAATTATTATAATAGTATCTTTGATTTACCCGATTGTTACACATTTTAAATGAACAATTTTAAACGCGTTAATCGCGTATATTGTGTTTTAAACATTTAAGGAGATGGCTCTTAGCTTTGCACCATGTCTGCCAAGGATATATAAGCGGTACGTAGATGACACTCGCAATTTTACCTACGGCCAATGTTTATATTTTCATAAAAACCACCTCAATTCTATTAATAATAATATTCAGTTCACAATAGAATTACAGGCAAATAACTTCTTAACTTTTCTTGATGTTTTAGTCATAAAGAATCCAAATGGCACAAAAGGCCACACAATATATAGGAAACCCACGCACACCAATAGATACCTCAATGGTGAATCTCACCACCACCCTGCTCAGTTATCTACCGTTGGCAAATCTATGTTTCAAAGAGCCCACCACCTCTGCGGCGCTGAACATCTAGGGGACGAGCTTCGGCAGGTGAAGACTGCCTTCATCAGATCCAGCTGCCAGTTCCACGCCAGCGTTGTCAGAAGACCAACAAACCACCCACAGTTGAGAGGCAGCCGGTATTTTTATCATATCTGAAGGGTTACAGACAGAATCGGCAACATCTCAAGAAGAGCTTCTATTAAGACTATACTCAAGCTCACAAAAAAAGTGAGCCAGTTCTTGAGACCAGTGAAAAATAAATTTCCTTAACAGTGTGCAGGTGTATACACACTTGATTGTGACTGTGGTTTATCATATATAGGTCAAACGAAGAGAAGCATCGGTGTTAGGGTGAAGGAACACATCTCCGATATCAAGAATGGGCTTGTATCAAAGTCAGCTGTGTGTGAGCATACAGCGAACAAACCCAACCATTACATCAGGTTTGATAAACCCCATATACTCGCTAGGGAGAATGGATATATCCCTAGAATGATCCGTGAGGCTATTGAAATACAAAAACACCCTAATTTCAATAGAGAAGATGATTGGAAGCTCTACCACCTGGGACCCACTCCTAAAAAATTTAAAGTCTCAAGCACACCACACCAGAGGACCCGATACAGTGAGCTCATTCTGCAAGAATCCTGGACAGTACGCGAGGCAATTAAGGAATCGTTGGCGGTAGTTTGATATAATAATTATATCAACTGACAGACGAATGCCACCTCAGTCTACCGCCGCTAGTGACCACGGACTACTGTAAAGTGTTCGAAACGTCGGGTTTCCAAAAATGTTTAAAATTCAATATACGCAATTAATCCGTTTAAAAGTGTTTCATTTAAAATTATTATAAGATAATAATTAAAAACGATAAAGGTCACAAAATCGGCGATACATTGAAAACTATTTAAAATAATCTTACAGGGGACGTTTATTAATGTAATGGAGCCCAAAATAGAGAATTTTGTCTGTTTGTACACACTTATCTTAGAAACGGCTAGCCAAATTTGAATGCAGTTTTCATTATTATATTTTGGCATCTTTCTTTTGGCAGGTTTCTCTCAACATGTAGTGATTGTTTCAGTTAAATAATAAAAAAGTCACGTCAATTTATTTATTTATTTTTTTTATTTTCACGTTGTATCCCGCACAAAGCAAGGTAGGCAGAGGGAACCCGGGAACCTAGTGTCAAGACACTCCGTTCAACTTCCATTCCCCACTTTCCGTCGAATTTGAGGCATTGCATGTTGAGTGGCGGAACTCAACGCCGCGCTTTGCCTTATTACCAGAGCGAAGAAATGAAACATAAAATATTAAATATTTCATTTCCTCGACTGCGGATCGAACCCCGGAACTTGTCGGTTACAACCACACCCATGTGCCGCTGCGCCACGAGAGGCTTCAAACCTACGTCAATTTAAAATATTAAATTTGACAAAATTGCTATATTTTTTTACTGATTTAGCTTAAATATTACTTTTTACTATACATTTAATTATTATTTTTTACAATATATACATTACATTAGAATAAATGAAAAAGTGTTATTCAAGCGGGCGAAGCCTAGGACGGGTCGCTAGTTCAATACTTCGTACATCCGATATAAATTGACAAAGTTGTGTTTGCACTAATTTTGTATGACGTGAAGTATAAGTATGAGTTTGTAATAGTTACACATTTATTTGTAACTATATAATTACTAGGGGAAATACTCAATGAAGTTGACAAATTCAAACTTGCGGGTGTAGCCCTTTATTTTGTATGAAATTAACTAGAAATGTAAGTTTGTAATATTTTTTTGCTTTACAGTACATATATGAAAATATATTACTTGTTTGAAAAAATATTCACAATTATACTAAATTTAAAAATGTATATAAATTTGAACGAAGCAGGGTTTGAACCCGCGCCTCTCGGAAACCGTCCAAGCGCTCTGATCAACTAAGGCATTCGGTCTCACCAAGATCCGTCGAAATTCTTATACGTTTGTTACAACTTATTTATGTTGTTAGCATCTCTGTAGGGACGATTTTTACAAATTTCAAGGTAACAGGTTCAAATCCTGCTTCGTTCAAAATTTTATACGTTTTTAAATTTAGTATTTTTCTTTCCTAAGTGTGGAATGACATTTAAAAATAATATAACCATCCACAATTACTTAAAGAAGAGTGATAGACATTATATCAATACAACGCGCATAAACAGCAAGCACTCACCGGGCGGACAGTCGCACTGCGGCGGGCGGCGGCGCGCCACGCAGCGGCCGCCGTGCAGGCACGCCGCCGCGCCCGCGCACTCGTCGCGCTCCGCCTCGCACAGCGCGCCGCTGTAGCCCGCCGCGCACGCGCACGCCGGCGGCTCCGCGTCCGCCGCGCACTCCCCGTGCACGCACGGCGTCTCCTCGCAGAACGCGCGCTCGCAGTGCGCGCCCACGCGCCCCGGCGCGCACGTGCACGTGTAGTTGTTGCCGTGCCGGTCGGGCACGTCGGCGCACGACGCGTTGCGCGCGCACGGCGCGTGCTGGCACGTGCGGCGGCGCGGCTCGTCGCAGCGCTCGCCGCGCCACTCGGGCGGGCAGTCGCAGCGGAAGGCGCCGGGCAGGTCGCGGCAGGGCGCGCCGTTGGCGCAGGGCGCGGAGGCGCACTCGTCCACGTCCTCCTCGCAGAGGCGGCCCGCGTAGCCGGCCGGGCAGAGGCAGGCGTAGCCGGCCACGAGGTCGCGGCACGTGGCGCCGTGCTGGCACGCGTGGTGCGCGCACTCGTCCACGTCGCGCTGGCAGTAGTCGCCGTCGTAGCCGGGCGGGCACGCGCACGTGTAGGAGTTGCGCACATCCGCGCACGCGCCGCGCACACACTGCGCCTCCACGCACAGCACGCAGCCCACACCGCTGCTGGCGCCCCACGGCGCTCCCGATCTGTTTACGAATACATTATACTACAAATATCCCTTTAAACATAACTATTAGTAAATTGTATTTAAAAATTTGACGTTATTCAATAAAATAAAACCAAAAAACTTCATGAAATGATACTGCAACAATAATGAAGTATGTATATAATTAAGGTTAATTACAGCTCATTAAATATCAGAAATAATAAAATTGTACTCACAATAAAGCGTAATGCGGCTGCGCAGCGAGCAGTGCCGCGGCGGACCCCACGAACAGCTGCTCCTCCGTGAAGAAGGGCAGCAACAGCGACCCCACATGCACAGCGCCCAAACACCCCTAACACGAACAATAAAAACAAAATCAATATTTAAAAAAAATAATGTAAAAATTACAAACAAAAGCAGATGTGATGGCCAAGATTACCATGATATTAATGTATGAATTTTTATATAGAGTTGATGCTAATTCGAGAAGGTAACTTATTTCTAAATGCCTAGCTGAATAAAAACCAAATGTATTGTTTTATCCACAAAAAGTTTTGATTTCCACTAATCAACACGCAATGCCTGAAATTCGGCAGAAAGTAGAGAACGAAACAGAATGTCTCAACACTAGGTTCCCAAATTTCCTCTGCCTACCCTGCCATGTGCGGTATAGGAAACAAACAAACAAACAAACTTACCTTAAAATATTCCCCAGCAAGATTATCATCAATGAACTCATCTCCCTCCGAATACTCTATTATATTAGGATCAGTCGAGTTTTCCATCTGAAATACAAATAATTTTCAATAATTTTTTCAATAATTTTCAACCAAAATTTTCAATAAAGAAATGGAATAATTTAACACTAGGTTTACTCTGTTACTTACAATACTAGTTGTATATAATATTGAGGCGGCAGTAGAGGCCGGTATAGGCGAAGAGGCCGCAGAGGCCCGCACGCCGCCCAGCGTGATGACACCCTGTGTCACGAGGCGCTGCCACGCCTCTACGTCTATAGTGTCTGACAGACCCACCTCTTCATGCCCGTCCGGGTCCACGAATGAACCTGAAACAAGAAAAATTGTTTTCAAATTTTATATGTATATAAGAAATATTATAGTGATATTGTGAGATACAAGTTATTTTAAGCAATATAAGATAGCGTCCATTTTGTTTTTATGTGAGGCTTAATTGTTATTTTAAATTTCAATTTAAAAAAAGTTCCTATACATTTACAATAATTATAAATCAGCACAATATTGTAAAAACATATAAAGGTGAGAAATATCGTTTGTATATTTAGAAAAAAGTGACAAATGTGGTAAAAATATGTACAGAAATTCTTATTTTGAATAAAATAATTTAACTATATATTACATATATTATACAAATCACATAAATACCAGTAATAGTGCCATCAGTGAACACCAATCGCAGTGTGACCCACAAGTTGTGAGGCCGACGGGACCTCATACGCCGCTGGGCGGGTAGTCCGCCGAGCCGCCACTGCACGCCAACCTGTCCCTTGTACAGGCCCACGCTGAAGACCCCGCCCTCGCCCTGGGAACCTTCACCCTCCCCCTCGCCCTCCAACTCCGCGCGGAACAGGGTACCACCAACTTTACTCCTGTATTAGTTACATAATATGTTATTAACAAAACAGAGAAACAAAAAAAATATATAAAATTAATAATTATTATAGGAGATATTCATATTTATTTTCACAATTTTAAATGTGTCCACATTTAGGAAGAGAATTATTTATTAGGAAGATTTGAACACGCGCCTCTTGGAAAGAGGCTTCCAAGAGGCGCGGGTTCAAACAATGCTTTGTTCAAATTTGTATACGTTTTTAAATTTTATATTAATATTTTTTATTCGATATTTATTTAATAATACGAATATACTTGCATTGAGCATATATTCTTTTTATTGTATATAATATAAAAATTATATAAGTAAAATATATGAAGACAAAAACTATCACTTTGTTATAAATTTGAATGTTTGTATCACTTTCTACAAAAAACTACTGAACTAATTTAGATGAAACTTTACAGTAACATAGTTTACACAACCGAATAACGTATAATATATTTATTAATATAAAAAAAAATAAACGGGCGAAGCAGCGTTCAATTCGCTAGTCTATACTTAAAATAAATCTGTAACCGATCACTGTATGTACATGGTATATATATTAAAAATATCTCATAGGGGACGTTTATGAATGGCTAACTTAAAGATATTATTAGTGATTTTTTGAACTTTTGTCTGTTTGTCAGTGAGTTTGTACGCGCTAACCTCAGAAACGGTTACTTTATTACATTTTAGCAAGTTTCTTTCAACATTCAGTGTTTGTTTTATTTAAATCAAATAAAAAAAATAACATAAAAAAAAACGTTACTTCAATTTAAAATATTAAGTTAAATTAAAATTACTACAAAATTTTTACTCATTTAACTGAAATTTTAGTTTTCAATGTAAGATATAATCTTGGAACTAATAATGTTATTAGAACAAGAAAGTGGTCAAAATTAGCAAATAAAATACAGTAATTCCAGCCTCAAGAGAGGTTCTAGTACATTATATAAATATAGAATAAAAACTATTCTCATTGGCTTCAACGCGTTCGTTGCCTATCAGTGACCTCTCATTGAGTAACCTTGCGCCCAAGATCTACGGGTTCCCAAGGTACCCCGAGGTTCCCAAGGTTCCCAGGGTACCGGGTGATGTAGTGATATATAATAAAAGCACTGACTTATAAGTGATGGTGAGCGAGTTGGGCAGCTGCACGTCGTCGTGGCGGGGCGCGGGCAGCGGCACGCGCAGGCGGTAGCTCAGCGTCGTGTTCACGCCGTCGAACGTCGCGTTGGACACGCATTCATATCTGACACATATTTACTCATATATACACACACACATATATATATATATATATATATATATATATATATATATATATATATATATATATATATATATATATATATATATATATATATATATATATATATATATATATATATATATA
>DWMZ01003763.1:0-12370 GCA_018249855.1 Eueides tales michaeli | reverse complement strand
CTGGCCAAATGGAAATAAAGAAAAGTTGAAGGACATATGACAATCTAGATGTTCGCGGTAAGACTGACCGCTGAACTTGCATGAGCTATCTAACCCAAAAATCAGCAGTTCTTAGATTACCGTATTCTATCAAACAATTTTCATCTGTAGAGTATTTTTGGTCAAACAAGTTCTTATTTAATTGCTTTCAGGACTAGCGACCCGTCCGCGGCTTCTCCCGCTTGAATTACACTATTTTATTTATCAATCCTATTATATTTACTTTACTTAATATGTATTACAGTAAAAACGAAAATTTCAGCAAAATCAATAAAATAATTGTAACAAAATGTAAAGTGCAATAAAGTATTATTATTATTATATATATATATATATATATATATATATATATATATATATATATATATATATATATATATATATATATATATATATATATATTGTACGTAGATATAAATGGGTTATGGGTAACTATAATTTTTAGCACATATATAAACAATGACGGAACGAATTTCTACGTTCACAATTACACACACGCTGTAATACATTATATATAAACAACTTTTAGAGTTTATATACCTACGTTAAAAGCTACGAGAAGAATTCGCATCAATAGATGCGAATCTCTAATAAACATAATGAAAGCTTTGCGAGTCCAAATTCATATATTGTTAGCTGCGTTCATTATTAGAATATTTAAAAGAAATTACTCATATGTTATAACTTTATATATTATATGCGTACGAATAAAAATATAATGAATATGCAGAGTGAATCTGTGTTATTATCATTCTATTTGAGCTTTCAAATGTATAAAATGACTTTCTTTTACTTCAGTAAAAAGAGGTCTATTGAAGCACAGGGGCACCAACGTTTGACTGTAATCGCGACAGGTTGTGAGTTCGATCCCCACTCGAAGAAATGCAATTTTTATATTTTTAAAATCAATATTCAATTTTTAATTACAAAACAAAATGCGGCCTTGAGTTCCGCCACTAAACACGCAATGCCTCAAATTTTGCGGAAAGTGGAGAATGGTAGGGAGTGACTTAACACTAATTTTCCAAGTTTCTCCTGCCTACCCTGCCATGCGGGATACAGCGTGGAGGTGAAAATAAAAAAAAATAGGTGACAATTTATAATAAACGTGTTTTAAATGCACAGTTAAGTAATATAATATTGTCCATTAATTAATTGCACTCTAAAAACACCTTTAAATACATCGATATGTATATGTGGTGAGATAATTTACTAACTTTACCTGTAATACAAATATATCACTCTTATACTAAATGAACTATATGAAGATAGGCGTATATAGTATAGTAGTAATGGACAGCATCTCGTCAGTTACGTTTTGGGAATGATTAATTTGAATACACACTTCATTATATATGCAGCTTTAGCCTCTATGGTATGAATTTCGGCATTTCCTAATGCAAATTTATTCGTTCCTCGTATTCTGATATTTAACGTCAGCAGTTCTACGTGTAGCGGTACCGTTGAAATAAGTCGTTTCATTTAGACAATTATTAGGTAATGTTGTTATAACCATACTAATATACTCGTACATTATGCGCCATTGACTTCCGCCACTCAACACGCAATGCCTTAAATTCAGCGAAAAGTGAGGATAGGAACGGAGTTGTAGGTGCCCAAGTACCCTGCCATGTGCGGGATGTTGTGTGAAGCTGAGTAATGTAGATGCATATTAGATTATATTAGATGAGATATATTATTTTCACCGCTTTTATTGTTTACTTTTTTAGAGTTTCGTACCTAAGGAAAAAACGGAATCCTTATGGGATGACTTTGGTGGATGACTTTGGTGTCTGTCTCTCGATATGTCTTAAGCATTGATCTCTAGGTCGCCTGAAAGTATCAAGCTCAAAAAGTCAAATTTCTTATTCCCACTTTCAATGTATTCGCTTATTAGAGTATAAAATTATATATCGTTGACACTATACATAAATGTACATTCCATTGGAAACGTTATAACAAACAGCTGCCGCTGTCGGTAAGCACCATCACGTAATCACCCGCGGTAATTAATTATCCTATTCCCGAAGCGGCAAATGCAATTTACTCGATTTATGTACGTTTCACATGGATTAACTTGTCAATAAGTATTATATACACACATGTGTGTAATAAACGTTTAGAAGTGGATTTGTTTTGTAATATAGTACAGTTTGTTTATCATACTAATTCATATTATTATCAATAGCTACATTTAATATATGCGCCCATTGTGGCGCAGCGACACATGTGTGTGAAACCGACAGATTGTGGGTTCGATCTCCACTCGAGGAAATGAAATATTTCATATTTTCATTTTAAATATTTAATATTTTTCTATTTTTTTAAAGTGTTATTTAGTATTTTCAAATATTTAATGTTTTCATTTCTTCGCTCCTGGTAACAAGGCAAAGCGCGGCGTTGAGTTACGCCACTCAACACGCAATGCCTCAAATTCGGTGGAAAGTGGAGAACGGAACGGAGCGTGTTAACACTAGTTCCCTCTGCCTACCCTGCCATGTGCGCTAGATTTATTTATTAATTTTCTTTACTAAATAGTTAAAAGGTTGTGTAATCACAAACCTCTACAACCATTTTCATTTTATCAGACATTGAATTGTAAAAAAACTCTTTAAAACGATTCGTTACGTAGAAAAAGCCACAAAATTATCAAATTTTCTGATGGCCTTATTTCAAATTTAGTCATTCCGCCTAGTAGATTGTTACCTTCTAACGAAGCAAAAAGAGGAATTTCGTGTATACTTGTGTGTCTATCTGTTAAACTGCAGCTCCGGAATAAATGAACCGATTTAAATATCATTTATTTTAGACGAATGCCTTTTTCATTGCGGTGGCTCTTAGTCTCTCTTCTCAACAGTTTAAGGGCTACGAATCGAGGGTATTTTTTTGTATTTTGACACTATGATGTCGCAGTTGAAAGCTTGCGCAGATAGTGACAGTTCTCGTTGATATTCAAGTCTCAATCAGGATTACCTATATTAACATTTTTTTTTCCTTCCTTTGTCTCATTAGACACAGTGTAACCTTAGTTTTCGCATTAAATAAAAAATAAAATTATCATAAAAATATAATGCTCTAATGCTATATATATATATATATATATATATATATATATATATATATATATATATATATATATATATATATATATATATATATATATATTTATAGGAAGTTATGAAATGTGAAAACAACAGCTGTAATTATCGATTTTACTTGCAGTCGGGGTTTCCCGGCCATTTATTCCAGTGTCGTAGTAAAATTTTCCTTAATTTTCACCCTTCTGCAAGTATTGTTTAATTATATTCTTGAATCTTAAATGCAAGTTTGGTAAGTAATTATAACTATTAGCATCGTTAATAAGTTTTTTACAATACCATTACTAAGCTACATATTTAAATATATATTCTTTAATTAAATTAAGGTAATTTGAATTTCATGCAGGATAACTACTGTACTAAACCATAAAATTGTAAAAATATTCAATATTGAAAAGAGCAACTGTTGAGTTTCTTGCCGGCTCTTCTCAGCAGGACCGCATTCCGAGCCGGTGGTAGCTTTGTTTGTGACGATTCAAAAGTACTTGCGAAAGTCTATTTGAATAAAAAATATTTTGAATTTGAATTTGAATTTGAATTTGAATTTTAATTAATATCATTCTCATTACCCGTGCTTTTTAAATGAAGCTCGTATAAGTAGATCATATAAAAATACACGCTTTAATTTAAAGATCACATAGCAACGTATTTTTTGGCGCTGTCGTTGGCAAATCGTAGAAAAGAAGATATTCTGCCAAAATTTTACAACATATTGCAATTTGAACTGTTCTTTTTTAAGACATCATAAATAATTTAACGCGCTACGAAATATACAATCTTTTGACAGACTGTTTAATTTATTTAGAACATTAAATTTGAGTTTATTTCTTTTGTTCGGTTTACAAAATACGGCGTTCTACAAAAAAATATATTCATTTTAAGAATACACTTCTTAAAATATAGTGATACTATTTGGTTTGCAATACATAAACAATAATTAAATAGACATGATTGTAAATAATAAGTAGATACTATTGACGTAAGTCATTTGATTTGATTAAAATTAAAGCGGAATTTTTGTTCTATTTAAATTTTTTTGGCGTACTTGTTTTTACATAAAACAATGTCTTATTTTACTAAAAAAAATGTATCAATTACATACGTATAACATTTACAATATTTACGACTAGTAATTCAGATTCTACACATACTTTGAATTCTCTATTCAACAATGAAAGCGAGAAACGCCCAAGTGGCATGCTCAAAGGCGATAAACAAAGTCCTGAAATTTTGGAACACAGAATTTTGAACAGCATAATATTATAGCGTAACGTCAACAACCATATTTGTTATAATTTTTTTATATTTTAGTAAGTAACTTTAACATACACTATCGTAAAAATATCGTTACTTTTTTCTTAAATTTTAATAAAGATAAATTATAATATTCATTTTTTTAAATGTATTTATGGTATCTTATTTCAAATTCTGTTTATTTGTTTAGTAGATGTAATAGATATGTAGGTATATATAGTCGATATAGGGGTAATCCCCAAGTAACCGTGTTCCTGCTTCGCTCTTATTGATTTTACCTTGGTAATCTGATCTTTTTTGTCATACCTTGACGGTAAATGAAAATTGCATTATTCTGGAGCATTGCATTATTCGCCAGTCTCTACTCGTATCGCTCACAGTTATGATAAAGTATAAACTAAAGCATCCAGTTTAATTTGTTTTTATTTGGTAATACTAATAAAAATACTTTCTGTTATTTTAATCGATATCTATAATCATAAAAACACATTCGCAAACAATAGAAACAAACGGCCACTATGATTTCTCTTTTTTTTTAATTATGATATTCATATATTTAGATGTATTTTTTTTACCACGATGGTGGCAAAAAGTACATGGCCAACCTGATGTTAAGTGGTTCCGCCGCTATCAACACAATAAATTCTGAGTTTTGGATACCTTACTCACCACAGAATCAAAACAGTGTTATTTAACTGTGAACTTCTGTAAGGTGGAAGTTTACCCCAGTTAGACTACTCCAATTTTGAGTGGAGTGTTTTCACAATACCCTACCTGTCTTGTATTTTTGGCATTTTATTTTAAATTCATTTATTAGTACTAATGTAATAGATATGTATTAATTTAATTAAAAAATTGTCAATATTGGGGAAATCCTTAAATAAACAGTATTCCTGCTTCGCTTTTATTAGTTTTACCTTGGTATCTAAATTTTCTAGTCATAACGATAAATGCAAACTTCATTATAAAGGAGTTTCGCTTTTCTCCGTCATGCGTCACTCGCCAGTCTCGGCTCACATCGCTCATAGTAATGATAAAATATAAACTAAGGTATTCAATTTAATTCTTTTTGTATGTTAACTGTAATAAAAATGCTTTCTGTTTAACTATTATTAACTTATTTAAATCGAAAGCTATTATTATAAAAAGACATTTATAAATAATAGAAAAAAACGGACACTATGATTTCTTTCTTTTTCTTCATAAATTGTGAGAAATTAGATTAAATTTCAGTACCTGTCTTTATAGGCCCGATTAACGTACAGCTCATGCGTAAACGACGGCTGTGCAGTAATATGACATGTGACAGCTTTTACAACGTAAAATAATCTTTTATAAAAAAAAGGCTTGGAAATTTAGAGTTTCTTTAGATACTCTATTAAAATGAACATTCATTCTGTTATGAATTTTGTTTTGTCCAAAAGTTTGACTGTAAAAAATTCTAGCCTGGATGATTTTCTCGATAGACAGAGGTAACCAGGAAACCTAGTGTTCACACACTCCGGTCTATGCCCCACTTTCTGCCGAATCCGATACAATGCGTGTTGAGTGGTGGATCTAAACGCTGTTAAAACTTGATGTTGAACAACTGAAAAGATCAAATATTTAATTTGACAATATTAAATATTTTATTTCCTCGCGTAGAAAATAGAACCCACAACCAATTGCGTTTACAGTCACACGACAGACCTATATGTATTGTATGTATTTTCTATTGTATGTATTGTATGTCTAAAATTTGTTTTTATAATATAATACACAATTTAGAAAGAGGGAGGGGGAGACCTCGGTTGACCTTCGAAAACACAGTATCTACGATACTGGAGGGCATGTATGTAGAGGTTAATGACAGTGGACGAGGCGAAAGAGGTATGCCGAGACCATAGCGTTTGGCGCTCCGTTCTCTCTGCCTACCCCGCTAGGGATATAGCGTGAAGCTAAGTTAAGTATACACAATTTAAATTAAAAATGAGTGTTTTGATAAAGATTTCGCATAGTAGCCTGAATACCTATATAAAAAATTGAACACTTGTGTACTGACATTCATATAAAAAAATTGAGAGTGTAAAACAATAAAGTATTCGTTATCACTATTTTCTAGACCAAAATCAGTCAAATGGCTTTATACATCTGAAGAGTTTCCTAACACTATATACAATTTATAGCTTTCGGCTTATTGTTACAGCAATCTATTATAAGTTTTCGAATGAATGCAATTGAATTGCGGAACTAGACTCAGCGTTTTGTCTCCTTTCCAGATAAAGATAATGATAATCGTCATTATTATAGTCAGACGCTGTGCCGCAGCTCTCAGTTAATTATTATATTTTTTAAAAAAAATATATAATAATTAACATTTATGTCTGTCTATCACAAAGCAAACCAATGAGAACCAAAAAGAAACGTGTAATTAAAAAAATCTCTATAGCTCTTAGTAAATAATCGAAATATTTAAGTAATTATTTCGATAAAACAACAATATTTGAATAAGTCCTTAACAATTGATAAGAAGAAAACATAAGAAACGTCCATTTTCGCTTGGAAATTATCCAAGAAAATTTCAAGTTAAATTTTATATTAAAAGGGAAAGGTATATCGTACATAATACCAAGCCAAATTCGTATTAGATCCCTGAAAACGTCCTAAATTAAAGGGATTACTATAATTTGGTGAAACGTTTAATGTTAATGAGGCGTGAGTTCTATTGAGGGTGGAACCAAGAGCGATATAACATTTCTCTTATATTTTCACCTTATGTTAAATTTAGGCATAATTGAGAAAAGTAAAAGATTGGTAGCTTTGTTTTCAAGAAAACAATAGTTGTACAGCTACACGTGTTAATGTAATACAAACAACAAATTTACATGTTTTAGAACTTGATATCTTTGACTATTGGGTGTGCACAAAAATATTTACGTCACATTTTCGTTTAACGTTACTTATAATTGTATTACTAAGATCTTTTTTTTCAGCGTATCGCTGTGTCCCCACATGACAGGGTAGGCAGAAAGAATCTGGGAACCGAGTGTAAAAACAGTTACCAGAGAAATGAAAATATTAAATATTTACTTTTAAAATATTAAATATTCTATTTCGTCGAATGGGGATCGAACCTGTCGCTTTTACAGTCATATGCTTATGCCCTGCGCCTCCGCGCCACTACAGGCCTCATAGATTACTAAGATAATAAAAACTAAAATAATAATATTTTATACAAAATTTCCATTTAAACAAAATTTAGCATAACATATAACAATTCATAATCGTTTATTTTTTATCTAAACACATTAATCGAATAAGCAATTCAGCAAAATACAGCTGGTGTCATTTCTTAAGCCATCCGAAGGATCGACCCTTGATATTTTTAACAGTAAAAAAAAAGAAACTCGTTCGCTTGGCCTACTTTTCGTATCCAATCTGCGTAACTTAACAAATAAGGGATTAGACTTTCTAAGTCACGCTACAAGGTCCCTAATCAGAAAGACACGCTGAATTCAGAATCAGTGGCAAATGAAATCGTTCATCCCTTGAGGTCCGACCCTTGAAAGTAGAGTAACAGCCAATAGCCAGTTAACATTTTGTTAGGGTTGCTATTTTATTTATATTAATTTTAACAATTATAATTTGCCACTCGTTATGTTATTGATTGTTATTGTAGCTTATTGTCATTTTTTCTCTTTGGTTTGCAAAGTTCGGTTGAGTTTCACCTCACGCAATCCAGTTAAGCAATGTCTCTAAAATTTGGCTGGGCATGACAGTAGAGTGCACTGACACTACTTTCCTTGCTACGAGTATATGCACGATACAGCGTGAAGATAACAAAAAGTTACAGATTATTGCGATGGAATGTGTTTTTTTCATGAACGCACATTGTTATTCCACTTTTTTTACGATCACTACTATATATAATTTTTACCAAAAGTTAAACTACGTAATGGATGCACCGAATGCATAGGGAATGGATGCAAAAAATTAAGTCATTATTAACTTTATTTCCTTATTTAAGTAATTCATTTCATTAATTTGATTGACGTTAATATACCTCTTTAACATAAGAAAATGATAGTCCCTTTTTTGGTACACGCAGTATAGTGTTGCAGTACAACTGCAGAAATAATCTGGGAATCTAGTCTAAAGACGCTAGGCTTTCCGCGGAAAGTAGAATACGCTAGTTTCCGCCGAAATCATGGGGCCATGCATGTTGAGTGGCGGCTAGTACCGCCACTTTGCCTTGTTATAAAAATGAGGAAATAAAAAATAATATCTTATTTCTTAGAGTGGGAATCGAACACAGTCGTCGCAATTACAATAGCACGTCTGTGCCCCTGCGTCACAACGATCTCACAGCCATGGCAGTGTATCAGACATTGATATTCATAGTTGTATAACCCTATGAATCAATTATACATACCTATACTATTTTTATTTATTCTTTTATATATTTACAAAGCACCATTTGTTCAAAATTTGCTTAACATACATTTATTTTTATTAAGACAAATATTTTCACGAATACCATCAAAGTCAAAGTCAAATTATCTTGTTCATAATAAGAAGTTATAAGTTTTTTTAACGTCAAATAATTTTTACCACCAGCAGTACCAAATAATTTACAATCAGCAGTTTCGCGATTTCCGAGACAGTGTATCTTCAACGATGAAACTCAACTAGTCTTCTCATCAGAAGCGAGAATTTATAAAAAAACTAGTTCTTTTAAGTGAAAACCGAACATACGAACGTTATTTTATGAAACGGTAACCATTATACATAAAAATACTAATCTTAAATCAGTAAGCAAAATACAAAATCAGTTCAATCGCTATAAAAATACTTGTATAAGTAATGACATATAAAAGGTCAAAATTAACCAGTCGGTGCTAACTAAACGTCAAATGTATGATTGTTATTATTTTCCAAGGCAAACTCTACTCTCAAGACCGTTTAATAGATCTTATATTTTTACTATAGCTAATATAATTTCTGCATCGTGTATAAAAATAGAGTACTTAAGGTGTTATTTATTAGCGGCCCTCAATTTTATCGCCCAAAACTGAGCAAGTATTAGCGACTATAATTATGGTTCACGAAATTACTACTACATTTTATATCGTTATTTACTTATGTATGTCTCCCTTGACTAGAGCAACATTTTTATAATTTACTGTGTATATAAAACTCAATTTTCTAAAAATCTTTTTACAATTTTAAATATAAGCTTACTTAGCTTTGCATTGGAATAACAAAGTGAGTGTCGGATAGTGGTGTGGAGCTCAACGCTGCGCTTTGCCTTTTTTCCCAGAACAGGGAAATGGTAATAACTATGTTTGTTTAGTATATCGAACCTTCGCGTTAATAGTCAAATTTCCTATTACATCACAATGACCTCAGAAGAAAATCTTGCAATATAAACATGAAATGTATATAACATTAAAACATTTTCAAGTTATCATTTTTTTTTGTCTTTTGAGTTTATATAGTGTAAGACATTTTTTACAGCTTAACGCTGCCCCGCAGATAGCAGTGTAGGTAGAAGAATACTTGGGAAGTTAATGTTAAGACACTCCGTTCCAATTATGATTTCCTTTGCCTACTTTCAGCCGAATTGAAGGCATTCCTTATTGAGTGTTGGTTCCCAACACCCTGCTGTATCTTATTACCAGAGTTACAATTTAGTTGTAATCGGAATGTTCTTTTAGAAATCTTAAATCAACGTTCTTATTAAATATGGTAAAACCATAGCACTAGAGATTACTAGACTGAATATTTTATGACTGAAGTGCCAATTTGTATTCAAAGACAGGCTTAAAACTAAAGGCAGCTTGCGTGAGATGAGTCGCACACTAACTAACTTCCCTATTATATTTAAAAACATTTTCATGTTCTTATTTTCCTTTCATATTTTACATGAAATGTGACAAATTGAAGGGAAGATATATGGAAGAAAAATGTTTGTCAACTTTTCAAACTGAACATTTCTAAGTAAATATTGTAATAAAAGTAGAGTATTACAATACTTTAAGTAATTCTGGGGAATGAATTACTTTCATTTCTCGCTCTGATTCTTAGAAGGGAGAACGGTTGGAGAACTAGAGAGACCGGAGTGTCAAGCACTGCGGTCTCTATATACCTCTTTCGTCATCCCCCTTTGCATATATACCCTTCAGGGGATCACGTGATTCTCCTCCAGTATCGTAGTTTACTCAGTTTCTTAGTAGTACCTATCTGTGTGTCTCTTTCAACGTGCAGCTGGCGGGCACCTTTAAATGCGTTACAACGTGACTCTAAAAGAAAGAAAGAAAGAAAGAATCTATTTGTATTTGTATTGATGAATAGTATGTCTGTTTTTATTACCAGAACTACTACTGAACTACAATAGCTTTTATACTATTATAAATGACAAAAAAATAGAAGATAAAAGCATTTTTATTGGTTTTAAAAAGCATATTTTGAACGGAACTCCTCCAATTTATTTTCCATCATAAAGCGATTGTTGTCACTACACCAGTAGCCACTTCTCGGTTACAAAAGCGACTTAATGACCGTCCGTGTACCCTTTGACCTTGCCTACCATGACTAAATTTTCAAGGTTAATTTAGTAGCTATACCCAGAAAGTGTATAATTAAGTATTATCTTCTATATTTTTAATACGTAAATACCGCTCCTTGAGTAGTTATACTTTGTTAAAGCTTCACGGTGTATCTCGCATAAAGGCAGAATGCATTTATAGTAGGATAGAAACTTGGAAGACACCCCATTCCTTACACTTTCGTTCCCCACTACAGTGGCGGAACTCGTTACCAGGGCGAGAAGTGCCAACAATCTATCGCGTTTATAGTCATTGGCAAGTGCTTTATTATTATAAATTTTATAATTTAAAACTAACACAAGCAATTATACTCTCGAGCTAAAGCAGAGGCAGAGTCCTTCATATCACTTCCATTCCTCACTTTCCGTTGAAACTTTGATGCGTTACCTTTCGAGAAGCGTAACCCAACGTCGCGTTTTGTCTAGTTACCAGAGGAATTAAAAATATTTTTCCTCCCTAGTAGGAATCGAACCAGTCATGTTTGCAGTCTCATGTGCCTTACTAATAATTAAAGAGATAATGTTATTTATGAAATATTTTTACTATTTTTAAAGTGTTATTCCACACTTAGGAAAGAAAAATACTAAACTCTTTCCTAAGTGTGGATTATTCCACACATTCCACACTTTAAAAATAGTAAAAATACTAATAATTTTATTAATATTTATTATTATCGGTAAATATAACAAATTATTAATTAAATTTATTATTATATTCAGTAAATATAATATTTCATATAAAATTTAGAATTAATTAGTCCCGAAATACCCTACATAATCTCCATATATATCGAAAACCACAATTTATACAGGAATTTCAGTAGCTATAAAAATTCAGCGGCGTGTTCAAATATGGCATTCCAGTTACCATATAGAGGCGTATGTCTTGACAGGTAACAACTTCACAAATTACACGATCGATCAACAATTTTATTTTACTGTTTAACGAATATTTGTCAAATAATATTCAACTTTAAATCAAGTTAATAGAATACAAATTAATGTTTTGTAATAGCACTTTTACTTAGTATCAGCTCCAATTAGAGCCTCAGTACGCATAACTCACACGTGACCCGCTTTTTAAGTGCAAATATTCGACACGACTTACGTCTCAATGAAACATTTCATTAAAAAGTTAATTCTACGATTTTATTATATTAATCTAACTCTTAAAATCGTTACTAACTCTTGTAATTAATATCAATGAATGTATTGTATTAATAACAAGTATTTTATAATAAAAATAAAAAAAAATAAAATAATAATATTCTTTATTTCCATAAGAAAGTAACCATTAACAATAATATTACACGAAAGGCTTGTACAAGTAATACAATTTATAAGAGGTTCCCAACTCCCTAAACTAGGAACAAACCTGTATTTTAGGAAGAAG
>DWMZ01003762.1:0-12371 GCA_018249855.1 Eueides tales michaeli | reverse complement strand
TATATATATATATATATATATATATATATATATATATATATATATATATATATATATATATATATATATATATATATATATATATATATATATATATATATATATATATATATATATGTATATGGAATTTGAACTGTTCTGTTGCACACTGGTGCGGGGCAGTATTAAAAAATGATTTCAAGAAATATATTGTAAGTGAGGCCTGTCACAAGTGTGACTGTAAACGACAGGTTGTGGGTTTGATCCTCACTCGAGTAATTGAAACATTTAATATTTTCTTATTAAATATTTATTTATTTCATTTCTTCGCTTTAGGCGCTGCGTTGAGTTCCGCCACTCAAAGTGGGGAATGGTGGTGGAACACTAGGTTCCCAAATTCCCTCTGCCTACCCTGCCACGCATCATACAGCGTGAAGCTGAAAAAAAAATGTATTGTTATCCTCGCAACAATTAAGTAAAAAAATAAATGATTATGCAAGTATACTTTATTTATCTTCCAATATTCATTATTTGTTAATGAATTTTAATAACAAATAACAAAAATTGGAAATAAATCAATTGATCTTCGATCAAACTTTATCCCAATAACAAAGATCTAAATAAAAATATAAAAAATTAAATTCATATAAAATGTAACAAATTCTGCAGGTATTATGGAACATTTAAGTACAATAGCACTTTTCGTATACTATGATGTATGATCCACAGGAAATTAATGTCTTCAAAGTAAAAACCATATATCTTCTTTTAAACAGTCATCCTGAACTGAATTTATGAGGTATTTAACTAAACTTGGATACAGCTGTGTCATTGTTTTAGTATTCAGTTCGAATCATTATTCAAAATCAAAATGGATTGTAGTAACCTGGGAACCTAAAATTAGGGTCATTAAGTTCCGTTTTACGTACACTTTTCGAATTTAGAAGGCATTACGTTGTGAGTGGTGATACCCAACGCTCCATTTTTCTGGTAACCAGAAAAAGGAAATGGAAATATTAAATATTCCATTTTCTCGAGTAGGAGGAATCAAACCCACAACCTATCCAAAATTTGGAAAATAAATAAAGGGTAAAATAAAATGAGTTATATTTCTGAATTTCCTTAAATACTCTATTAATACTCCCATGTGTAGCTGTCTCTCAAGGAGATACTTGTACGCATGATTGTAAGCCCGACGATTGCAGGTTCAATTCCCGCTCGGGGCAATGAAATATGTATTATTTTCTATTCTTTATTCGGGTAACAAAGAAACACGTGCGGCGTTGTGTTCCGTAACTCAAAACGACCTTATATTATTTAATTTTACAATATCAATATTAAAACAATTAAATTATAATACACAGAGTTAACTCAAGTTATCCTATATTGCTGACATCGGTTCTAAGCGTGAACTCGACTTTAGATAACGATTTGTAAATACGCTATTCCTTCCACAGAAGGCGGGCGTAAGCTGAAATATTTTGTACAATCAGCTACAATGTTTTATATAGATATATAATATTGGATTACATTTTATGTATTGTTTGGTTTTTATTTTTTAAAATGTGGATGAAATTTTAGCTTTACACTGTAGAGTATGTAGAGAGAACTTGGGAACAGATTGAGACACTTGGTTCCCAAAAAGACATTTCCGTTCCCAACTATCCGGCCTTTGCGGCAACGCCGCGTTTTGCTTCATTACCAGAGCGAGAATATGAAAATAAATAAATTACATTATTAAATACTCAAGTGGATATCAAGTCCAAAATCTATCGCGTTTATAGTAGCACTCTCAATCCCTTGAGCCACGATATTTTTGCTCAGCTCAACGTGAAGCGCTGTATTTCGCAAATGGCAGGATAGACAGAGGGATGTTGGAAACATAGTGATTAGACACTTAGTTCCTATCCCCACTTACCGCTGAATTTGAGGTATTGCTTGTTGAGAGGCGGAACTCAACGCTGGGATTTGCCTTATTGCCAGATGAACATATTCAATATTTCATTTCCTTAAATGGGGATCGAACCCACAACCTGCCGCGTTCAATGTCACACCACACAACACAACTTCTGCACCACGACATCAATACATTTTGCTTATATTTTCTCTCTATTCCAGCTAAAACCTCAACTGATGACTCAAGTGTCCGCCACACCTTAGACTTCACGGTGACACGGACGGAGTTGGGGGGCGAGCTGATGTGCAACGTGTCATCGGTAGCGCTGGACAAACCTATATTGAAACGGGTGAAACTGGACGTTAAAGGTTAGTTACATTTAATTTTTACCCACTGATCTAAAAAGAGGGGTTATATGTTTGATTTGTTTATGTGTGTGTGTGTTTATTTGTTCCATATAGATCATGAACATTTTTTCTGCTCCCGATACAAAAATAGTAGTATTATGATTTAACCTGTCTTTTTACTTTTCACCTGTATGTTTGTGTGTGGTTTCGTAACTCCTGAAAGGATTAATCGTTTTGAACTAGTTTTTTCTATTTTGGAAAGTAACTTTGTTGTTGTTCTTAGCCAAAATATCTTTAAATAGGCGAAAGTGAACAATAAGTCTGATTGCTCGAGGAAACCGTGTCGAAGTGATTTCAAAAGTGGTTCTCGCGATCTATTTGGCGTCAAAGTGAATCATTTTCTTTTCTTTTTTTTTCTTCACACTGTATCCTACACATAGCAGGATAGGCAGAGGGAACTTCAGTGGCGAAAATCAACGCGAGCTCTTTCTTTTTACCAGAAATGAAGAATTCAATATTTAATTTCATCGAATGGATATCGAACCCATAACTGGTCGCGGTTACAGTCGCACGCTTGCGCAGCTGTGCCACGGCGGGTCACAGATTAATTATCATTTCTTTTTATTCATATTGAAATTCAAACTATTCCCTATTCAAAAGGACTATTGTAAGCACTTTTGAATCTGTCGAATATACACAAAGTTACCACGGGCTCGGAACGTACTCAATAGTACAATTTAATTATTATATGAATCTCCAGTAACAAAAAGAAAACGCGGCGTTAAACTCCGCTTCTCGACACGTGCTATAAAATTGAGTAGAGCATAAATGGCCACAAAAAACCAAGTCACAAATTTCTACAGTAATACTAATACTGGCTATAGTTTGACCTATTATTGGATTCGTCTAGTAATCGTGTAGGCGAAATCACATTACGAACAGATTTAGGCGTCGAACAAACGATATGTAACAAATTAACTGAATTCATGTTACTACCTTAATTAAAGTTAATATCTAAATGAGACCTGTCCTGGCCCAGCGGCACAAGCGTGTGGCTGTAACCGACAGGTTCTGGGTTCGATCCCCAGTCGAGGAAATGAAATATTTAATATTTTCAATTTAAATATTTAATGTTTCGTTTCTTCGCTCTGGTAATAAGGCAAAAGCGCGGCGTTGAGTTCCGTCATTCAAGACATAATGCCTCAATTAAGGCGGAAAGTGGGGAACGGAAGTGGAACGGAATGTCTTAACACTAGGTTCCTAAGTTCCCTCTGCCTACCCTGTCATGTGCGGGATACAGCGTGAAGCTAAAAAAAAATTTAAATATGCGACGGCTGTGAGTTCGATTTCTACTCGATTAATTGAATTTATTTCGTTTACCCTGTACTGGACAATGTGCGTTAAATTCTGCTATTCTACATACAATATCTTTTTTTTTTTAGCTTCACGCTGTATTCCGCAGAAAGCAGGGTAGGCATAGGGAACCTGAGAACCTAGTCTTAATTTAACACTCCGTTCCACACTTTCCGCCGAATTTGAGGCATTGCGTGTTGAGTGGCGGAAATCAACGCCGCGCTTTGCCTTCTTACCAGAGCGAAGAAATGAAACATTAAATATTTAAATTGAAAATATTAAATATTTCATTTCCTCAACTGGGGATCGAACCCAGAACGGTGTCGGTTACAGTCACACGCCTGTGCCGCTGCGCCACGACGGGGCCTCAATATCCATATGAAAACTGATTATAAAATGGGGAACGAAGTGTCTTAACACTAGGTTCCCACTGCTTGCCTATGAAATGCTGGATACATCGTGAAACTAAGTTGTATGAAATTTTTCACTAAAAGGATATTTTAGATGCCTGTCGTGGCGCAGAGGAAACAAGAGACATTCCCTGGTAAAGAGACGTAGCACGGCGTTGTGTTCCGCCGTCTCCCAAGATCCCTCATCGTAACACAATGATAACCTGAAAAAAAAGAATATATTTTCATCAAAAACAATATTAATTAAGCTAAAAAAAACTCATTAAAACATAAAATTAAGAGAAAAATCTCTCGTTAAACGATTAAAATTTGGCATTTCCTTGAATATCCAAGCCCAGTGACATTTCACGTTACTTCCAAGTTTAATTTCGTTGGTTATAAATTTCCATTAGTAACGTTTCTTGATACCAACATTATTAATGATAGTAATTATGCGAGATAAGGAAACGAATGGCTAAGTAATTTTTTTCTTGGCAATCAAATCGCTTGGGTTTCTATTGTTTTGTGCCAAGATTTCCTTCAGCTTCACGCTGTATCCTGCCCACGGAGAGAGCTTTTGAACGTAGTGTTAAGACACTCTGTTCTTATTAAGACACTATGTGGTCTACATATCCGCGAATTTGAGACATTGAGTGTTGAGTGGCGGAACTCAACGCCACGCTATGCCTTGTTAAATCAATAGCTTTCACTCTATGTTCCGTGTCTTTTAAAAATGAATAAGAATTTGATGGTAATTTATTATGATTGTTTTTCCTATACAAGAAGATTTTTTCATTTGAACCATTTGATTAGTATGTAAAAGTAAGTAAAGTGTAGATAGTGTAAAAGTTTAAAAATTGGAAACAGTGCCTGACTGCAAACGCGGAGTTCGTCGGTACGCGTACCGTTCAGGAGTAAATAATAATTTTTAATATTTTACTCTGGTAATAAGACAACGCGGACTTGGGTTCAACCACTCAATATCAAGAAAATTTGGCCGTACAACAGGTTTTCTTTTAACACGCTAGTAAGTGCGGGATACAGCGTGAAGCTAAAAGCTATAAGACACTTCCCTTTCCCACTTTCCACCTGATTCGTATGAGTGGCGCAACTAAACGCCGCTTTTGACTCGTAATGAGAACAAGGAAATGAATATATTAAATATTTCATTGCCTCGAGTAAGGATCGAAGCCACAACCTATAAACAGGCATACGCCTGTGCAAAATATACAAAAAAAAATAGGTAACGACTACAAAGTAACATATAGACGTAGTAAGATTCACAAATTCATTTATCACTTAGGCTATAGTATACCATCCGACCCGTCGATATTGCAAGGTGGTAAAATTTCCGACCCCATATTACGATAGTGATGTGTTTTATTGTGTTTATCGATGTTATTATTGATTTATTTATTTTATTCTATTTTTTTTAATTGTTTTTAATATATTATCTATGGCAGCTAGTGTTGTGAAAAGAACCGCCTTTAAGTTATTATGTGGAACAGTTAGAAATAAATACTAAATGTACCTTTTTATAAGAAAGAAGGGAATAATTATAGTGTTTTAAAAAATATCTTACCTATAATATCCTTTAATCTATATATCATTTAATGTATATATCAATAACGATAAATAAAATTAAAAAAATAAAGATGCCTATCGTTGCTCAAGGGCACAGCTGGTGACTGAAAACGCGACGGGTTGTGGGTTCGATCCCCACTCGTGGTAGTGAAATAATTAATATTTTCGAATGAAATATTTAATGTTTTCATTTCTTCGCTCTGGTAATAAGGCAAAGCGCGGCGTTGAGTTCCGCCACTCAACACGCAATGCCGCAAAATCGGCGGAAATTGGGGAACGGAAGTGGAACGGAGTGTCTTGACACTAGGTTCCCGGGTTCCCTCTGCCTACCCTGCCTTGAGCGGGATACAGCGTGAAGATAAAAAAAAAATGCTTAATAGTTTCATTTCTTCGCTGTAGTAACAGTTCCGCCACTCAACACATAATGTCTCAAATTTGTCGGAAAGCGGAGAACGGAACGGAGTGTTTTAACATTAGGTCACAGAGTTCCCTCTGCCCGCACATCCCGCACATGGCAGGGTACCATGTGCGGGATACACCGTGAAGCTGAAAAAAAAACTATATATCATTTTGGCTTAAAATAGTTTTCATGAAACTATTTCAAAAGAAATTCTTTAGACGTATCGTGTTAGTGCCAACGCTACATATTGTTAACCTTAATTAATTAATGTATACTACAATTATGTATATTACCTTATTTACATGAACAAATATATTAAAATAACACAAACTTTCCTCTGACTTTGTCCAGATAAATATTAATTGAGGTAATGGTAATGTATCTACTAGTTCTTTTTTGTGTCGCTTTCCAAAATCAACTGATTATTTTAGAATATTAAATTATTGCCCTTTGAATATTTTAAAAGGAAATTTGACCATAAAATAAGTGTATATGTAGATAAAACATTGTCTCAAGTGAAAATTGACTCATAACCTCACCACAGTTAAGTAACAAAACACTCAGGCTCCTTTTATCAAAAAAATATATATATATTATAAAATATAACATACAACTTAATTTTATATACATAAAATGAGGCAATTTTCCGCTACATTATTCGTTCGTGACCTGTCAACACTAATATGTTAATTTCTACTTGTACTAATAGTTTAATTGTAAATTATTATCAAATTTATGCCAGTCATTAAACATTTAATTCTGCTTTACCAAGAAAAACCACTCTTTTATATTAGAGATAGATATATTTAATTTTAAATATTTGTATACTTAAATTTGGAAGCCACGATAGTGCACTGACACTATCATGTGCGGTTATGGGCAAAGGTAAAGTGTGGAGTTAAACCACGGTACTTAACAGAATACCTCAAGTATTTAGCAGAAGCAGGGAATGGAGGCTTATCTTGCTTTTTGATCTAAAAAAAAATATTAGAAAATGCAAATTTCATAGAAAAATATTAATTTCAAGGACCCATTCTAAATAACTAAATAAAAATACAACTGCATAACAATGGATAACAAAAATTTCATACTATTTTTAACCGATATCGATTTGAACTATAAATAACATCACTATAAGAACTATCTTGCCACTTATTAGCAATACAGTCTTGTAATTTATAGAGTGGGCGTAGAAAATTACTTGCTGTAGGTACTACCAGTTAAATGACTTAGTGTTAATAAAGAGGTAATAGCTCTATATTTAAGGTCAGAAATATCAAGTTTGCCTTTATACTTCAAACATTTTGAGAAATACAATCAAGAGGACAGTATCATAAGCATAGCTTGTGCCCTCTAATTTTGGGCCCCATTACGACTCTAAAATTAATATTAATTTCTACAAATTTCTACTAGATTCAAAATATTATCTATTGAAATAGACTATCGTATGCACTTTTAAGTCTGTCGAATGCACATAACTTTGACACGGGCTCGGAAGGCAGTTCTGCAGAGAAAGCCTGTTTTTATAAACAATGGTATATTTTTTTTTACTTTAAAGTGTTATTCCACACTTAGGAATGGCTTAGTGGTCAGAACGCTTTGACGGACTCCAAGAGGCGCGGGTTCAAATCCTGCTTCGTTCAAATTTTCATACGTTTTTAAATTTAGTAATGGTACAATTTAATTACTATCTGAACCAGCAATACTACAATTTAATTATTATATGAAGCGCTACGAAAAAGCCTAAAGGCGGTGTTAAACTCCGTTTCACGACACATCTTTATTTATTCTCTTCTCGGCACAAACTCAACAAATCGAATGTCACACTCTTATACCTATGCGCTACAACAGACCTCAATTATTCTCTCATTATGTTAATAATTATTAAAACCGTAAATTTTCAACATAAACAAAACAGAAACTGAAAGCCAATATACAATATATTACAGAAACTTCGCCCGACCCACAATTCAGGACAGTTTGTACAAATAATAAATTGTCAACTTTGCATCAAGTTATATATACTTGAGTGAAACGATTTGTAGGAATATCGATATATTGTATCCAATTTATAACGTGACCGCACTATTAGCATCTCCAGGGCTGTATTAATATTGAAATATATTATAAGCGACCCATTCGGCTTCGCCCGCCTGTACTTATTGAAGTACTGTGGTAAAATTTTGAATGTTTCCAACAATTATGGATTAAAAGTGTCTCAGTTTCACGCTGTATCCCGCACATGGCAGGGTAGTTAGAAGAACCTAGTGTTAAGACACTCCGTTCCACTTCCATTCTCCACTTTCTACCAAATTTGAGGTATTGCGTGTTGAGTGGCGGAACTCTACGCATTCGTTTTGTCTTGTCAACAGAGAAAAGAAATGAAAACATTAAATATTTAGATTGAAAATATTAAATATTTCATTTTTTTCGTGCGGGATCGAACCCACAACCTATCGGTTACAGTCACACTCTGGTGCCGCTGCGCTAAGACAGGCCTCAATTAAAAGTGTGATTAAAAGTAAATTTTATTATATATCAAAATTTTATATATTTCAAATACGAAGAGACACTAAGCAGAGTTTATTTTTTTTAAGAATACTACTACAACTAAATGAAACAAATTATTTATATACATTTTTGTTTAAGTGTTTTTCTTATGCGTTAGCTATTTTACTGTATTGTTGAGGCCTGACGTGGTACCAGCGTGGTGTTTCGATCCTCGAAAAAGTGACTTATTCATATTCAACATTTTAATTTTCTCCCTCCATGGTACGCGCGGTGTTGACTTCCGCCACTCAACGCGGATTGCCTGAAATTCGGCGAAAAACGGGGAACGGAACGGAGTGTCTTAACACTATATTCCCAAGTTCCCTCTACCATGCTTTCACGTTCAGGATACAGCGTAAAGCTGAAAGAAAAAAAAATACTAAGCTACAATTTTATATGAATCTGTTCAGTAGTTTTTGCGAAAGTGATATAAACATCTATATGAATGGATCATCACAAAATTTTGCATTAATAATATTATTAAGATATTGAGAACAAAAGGGTGTGGTAGTCAGTGGACGGGTTCGTACATACATGAAATGGTTATTAACTTAGTACCTAGTAGTTACACGCTGTATCCCGCATATAATCATGTTAGTGTAGATCCAATTTTCACCTAACTTTCGAGGCCCTACGTGTTTAGTGGCACAACTCTCCGAGTAGTAATCGGACCCAAAACTGTCACTTTTACACTTTGCTACCCTAATGTATTATGATATATTATTATCAATATAAGGCTTGTCTTGGCGCAGAGACACAAGCTTGTGACTGTAGGCATAGAAAATTAAATATTTAATATTTTCTAATATAATGTTTAATAAATTTATCGCTCTGGTAACAGGGCAAAGCACGGCGTTGAATAACGCCACTCAAAATGCAATGCCTCAAATTCAGTGGAAAGTGGGTAAATTTCCAAGTTGACTCTGCCTTCTCGTGTGCCTGCCATGTGCGGGATACAGCGTGAAGCTAAAAAAAACAATAATATTATAAGCAGAGTCTATATTAACTTCTTATCTTTTCTAAATTTCACGTTGTATTCCTAGCGGAGTATGCAGAGAGAACGGAGAGCCAAACGCAACGATCTTGGCATATCTCTCTCGCCTCGTCCACTGTCATCAACCTCTTCATATATGCCCTCCGATGGATCCTCATACTCTTTACATGACCTTTCCCCAGAATCGTAGATACTGTATTTTCGAAGGTCAACCAAGGTCTCCCTACTCCCTCACTCTCTTACCACTCTCTTTTTCTTACCAAATTTATTTAATAAAACCCAAAAGTTTAGTAAAACTTGTAAAAAAAAAAGTGAAATTATTATTTAATGTTTTATTTCTTCGCTCTGGTAAAGTGCGGCGTTGAGTTTCGCCACTCAACATGCAAAAGCCTTAAATTCGGCGGAAAGTGGGGAACGGAGTGTCTTAACACTAGGTTCCCTCTGCCTACCTTGCCTTGTGCGGGATACAACGTGAAGCTAGAAATTATTATTTAGTAAAATCCAAAGGTCACAAAATTCTCCAATCTCATATGAATTCTATACAAAAAATAAAATTGAGTGATAAATAACGATTTATACATTCAATTAAGTAACAATACGGCTCTGTTCCGATACATGGGGGAGGGTCAAAACCTTTACTGTAAGTAATGGGCCAATCAACACATACTATGGATTTGCGCTTGGGCTAAGATATAAGTTGCCATGTTTGTGTTTATTGATGTTTCATAGGGAACCTGGGAACCTGGTGTACACCTGGGAACCTGGTGGCACTTCGTTCCCATTAAGTCACTTACATTTGCCATTGTCAAAACATTATTATAACGCCTTATTTTGCTTATATAGACAAAAAAAGGTAAATTTATTAATTTTCTTCCACTTTATAATTTTAGCTTCTACATCTCGCATATAGCAGAGTAGGCAGAGGGAACCTAGGAACCCAGTGTTAAGACACTTTGTTCTCATTAAGACATTTACGTTCCCCAATTTCAAAACATGATTATAACGCCTTACTTTATTCAAATAGTTAATGAAATATACTATAATTATTACTCATTTCTACAACATTTAATCATTAATAAAAAAAACTATAACGATCATAAAATCTACCGCTAAGACTTTTCCATTAAACAAATAATGACCTCAAACAGGAATCGAACGAACGAATCACGCAAAATCCTACAAATCCTTTAATTGTATATATATTTCTTTTTCATAGTAAAATTTTAATATTATACCAAACGCAGTCAATAAGAATTAGCCCTCAGGCGCGTTTGAAGGAGGCCTAACGTAAATAATAGACTAGGCGTGTCATTTACCCTTCGACTGCCTTGGATTTGGCAATATGTTCAATATTGTATATACATTGAGGACTGTCGTAGCGCAGTAGGAAAATCGTGTGACTGTAACCGAAAGGTTGTTGGTTCGATCTTAACTCGAGGAAATGAAATATTTAATATTTTCAATTTAAATATTTAATGTTTCATTTTTTCGCTCTGATAATAAGGCACAAGCGCGACGTTGAGTTCCGCCACTCAACACGCAATACCACAAATTCGGCGGCAAGTGGGCAACGGAAGTGGAACGGAGTGTCTTAACACTAGGTTCCTAAGCTCCCTCTGCCTACCCTGCAGTGTGCGGGATACAGCGTGAAGCTGAATTGTATATATAAAAAGGATATTTCTTCTTATTGTCAGCATATAACATTGAAGGGATAGGAAACATAGAGTTAAGACACTCTGTGTCTTTTTGTACAATTTTCAACACAATGTTGCAATCAAACACTTCGTTCCCTATTTTACCTCGATACCTCGAGCCATTGCGTGTACACTAGCGGACCTTAACGCCGTGCTTTGCTTTAATACTAGAATTAGAAAATTTAAATAATAAAAAACGACAAATAATAAAAAATCACTGTATACTGAAATTCAGGCAACTAGACCAGATACAGAGGAAATCTTTCAACATAAATCTTTCTATTTCTTCAGCTTGTTTTTTACTCAAATTTATGAAAAAAATTGTACTTATGTTAAAGTCAACTTTTGTGAAACCAAAAAGTTATTATTATCATTTTTTTCCTCCGAGAGAGATGCAAACCTATAGCTCCCCCGCTCACAGTCACACGCTTGCGCCACGGGTCCGTGAGGACCTCCTCGTATAAATTTAAGAATAGCATACGCTAAAACAATATATAATTTAGTCTAAAGCGTTAGATATCGATAAAAAATGTCTTATCCACATTTGTATAATATGAAAAATCTATATTAATATTTGAAGTCCGTCGTGGCGCAGGGTCACAAGTGTTTGGCTGTAAGAGCGGCATGTTGTAGGTTCGATCCTGACTCGAGGAAATGAAATATTCAATATTTTCGAATGAAATATTTAATATTTTTCATTTCTTCGTTCTGGTAAGATGGCACAGCGCGGCGTTGAGTTCCGTCACTCAACACATAATGCCTCAACTTGGTTGGAAAATGGGGATACTAAAAAACAAGCTATAAAAAAGTTGTTTCACTTTTGTTAACCTATTGTTAGGTAGTCAAAAGAACGAAGAAGAATTATTCGTTGATTTACTTTAGTTATTTTTTAGCGTAATTGTTGGGGATCATTAAGAGCATATTTCTTTAAATTCTTACGGAAACGGGAAAAAAGGACTATTCATATATTTATTTAGAAAAATTTAAAACACACCTCTTGGAAACCATCCAAGACGGACTGTTGGATAATATCCAAGAGGCACGGGTTCAAATCCCCCTTTGTTCAAATTTTACACATTTTCCAAATATATATATATATATATATATATATATATATATATATATATATATATATATATATATATATATATATATATATATATATATATATATATATATATATA